>JAJLVZ010000010.1:0-286863 GCA_030570575.1 [Candida] sp. | reverse complement strand
CATGTTATTTCTATATTTTCTTGAACTTTTACATTTCGATTAGTCGTCTTCTTCTTCGTCCTGCTCAATCATCTCGAGATCGTCGTCTTCCTCCTCCTCTTCGTCCTGCTCTGGCTCATCCGACTCTGAGTTGCCCGCAGAGCCAATCACGTCGCCACCGTCTCCATTGACGTCGTCGTTCTCCCCGTTAACATAGACAATATTCTCCTCTGCCTTTCTGATGAGGTTCAGCTCGTCATCCACCTCTGGCTCAATCACTGAGTCCAGTTTCAGGTTATTTCTCAGCTCTAGCTGTGCCTTTAGCAGCTCTAAACGTCCCTGTAGTCCCAACAGTGTTGGAAGCTGGCTCAGCTGCGATTTGATCGACTGTTTGGCTAGTTTCAGCAACTTTTTGTCGTCAATCTCATTGCCATGTGCCAGAAGCAGCCATTTGAGCCAGTTGTTCAGCTCCACCGACTCGCTTGGGTTCATTTCAATCTTTTTCAAGAGCTTGCTGATCAACTTCTGTGCTGTTGGTTTATTGACCGAGACTGTCGTCAGTTTGATCTTTTCATACTCCCCATTGGATATTAACAGGTTGAACAGTTCCACATCTTCCTCCTCCTGCTCATCGTCCCCTTCCTCAATAAACTCCTGTACCAGGCCCGGTAACTCGGTCTCCTTAACTATATACTTGGACTTATCGATCTTAGTCTCGTTTACAAATTCTGACTTCTTGTTACCGTTCGACAAGGTCTTTGTATCAACGTATTTGACATCAATCTCCACCTTGGTCTTTTTTACACTGCCCAGTGCTAATGAAACAATCTTTGGCTCAAAATCAATCCATGAAATCAAAATTCGGTCTTTGATCGTGATAAAATCATTGAACTTGATGTTTTCATTGTTGGATTTTATAACAGACTTCTTCTTGTTGAATATTTGCACTTCTCCCGCACTATTCAACAACACCAAGTCTCCATTAAGTTCTAGTTTATTTATAGTCTTGCTGGTTTTAACCTCTTGAATCTTGGATTTTGAAGAAACTGAGAATTTAACTATTGAGCCACTTTGTGCAATATACAGAACATCGTCTTTATACTCAACTGAGGTGATATCTTTCAGTTCATCCTCAATTGAAAACAAAATAGCTCCACTGGTCTTGTTATAAACAGTCAAGTTGTCATCAACAACAATTAGGTAGCTCTCATTATCAATTGCAATCTCCTTTATTAAAGCCACTGCTCCACTGGCGTTCTTGAGCTTCAGCACGCTCTTAGGCTTGTTCTTGCCAATCTCGTACTCGTACAGCTTGTTGGATTCAGCAGTTGCAACCCAGAACGAGTTCTTTATCGATGACGTGATGGTGGTTATATCCAACTTGGTGTCAATATCATTCACTATATGCTTCTGGAAAGGCGAGTACACCATGATGTGTCCGTTCCTTAGCACCAAGGTCAAATAGCAGTTGAAGTTCTTCACCCCATCGCCGTTAGTCTCGACATCAACTGAATGTCTTCTCTTCTTCTTGCCAGTCTCGCCTTTATTGTTCTCCTGCACTATCCACTGAAGCCCAACAACCTCTTCCTGGGCCTCCAGCTCATACGAGTTCAACAGCTTGCAGTCAACGTCCTCCAAAGCACTGCTGCTATCATCTTCTCTGTTATGCTTGCTGACTGAGTAGATGTTTATCTCTTTCTTCCCCAGCTTCGACACACTCGTCATATAAAAGCTCCCTGTGGGATCAAACTTCCCAGAACCAAAAACCATCCTGCTAAAACAACAACTAAATACAATCTATTTAACTGGTATGTGGTACATTTAAATTTTTTTGTCTATATAAAAAAAAATTTTTTTAATGTTATTTTTCGTTACGTGCACTACGACTGGGCTATATAAACATTTATTTAGTGGTTGACTGCTCAAATGCTCATGATCTGCTTGAAAACGTCCTGCTCGTCAGGAGTTAGCGCACTGAAAAGAAGCTGGTACTTAGCCATGTCGGTGGACTGAATATTCATAACTGACTCTTTGAAGAACGCAAATACGTTTAGTTCATCTAGGATTGAATGAGCCAGTGGATCCTCCACCACGTCCTCGTCATCATCATCATAAAACCCAGCAGAGTTCAGTTTCTCGGCTTCAGAAGATAGATATCTGAGGTAGTCGTCGGTGGCAGCCGCATCAGCTTCCTCGTCAGCATCTTCGTTGACCCATTCACTGCCATCATCGTCTTCTTCCTCTTCTTCGTCATCAAACGCACCACCAGACTCGTAGTTATACTCAGTTCTTCTTTTCTCAAACTCAGTGATGGCATTTGGTAAATGACCCAACACGTTAGCTAGTTTCGATGAAATCTCATTGACGCTTGAGTTCAATTGGTATTTAACTAAATCTTCGTTTGGTAAATTGATCAAAGTGAGCAATCCTAACGTTGCTAGCTTCAAGTCAAAAACTCTTTGATAAACTGGGATCAAATTGAACCAGTTCTTAAAAAAAACAACTAAAAAGTTATTTTGAACCAGCACTTCTAAAGTCTTTTGTGGTGATCTAATCAAACAGCTCACAATTGTGTTGATCATGTTAATATTGTATGCTTTAGTCATTGTATCTTCTTTATTTATATTCAAGCTTGTGATGATAATTGAGAGCACATGAATAATAAATGGGTCTGCATTTTCCTGTAATATGAAAATAAATTTTTGTGCAATCTCTCCACCAAACGATAATTCAGAGCTTGAACTGTCTTCATTCTCCATGATAAATTTGAATAAGTTGAAGAACTCCTGTTGTAGATTTACATCATTTTTAATTGCAGTTGATCCATAAACCAGATAATTATTGATCGAGGGCATCCAATCATCTAAATATAACATGGCAATCCCACTAATTATGGATTTGTTCATAATTTGGAATAACTTCCATGCAGTTGGTGAAATCTCCCTGATTAAGAATGTAGAGTTTTCAATTAATTCTCCAACTTCTCTGAAGAAATCTTCTAAGTTGTGAACCAAAACAAATTCGACAACTGGTGCAAATGTTTCCTCCAATTTATGAACTGTCTCTGTTGAGCTTTCAAAGGATAAAAGCACGGTAACCATTGTGTTCAATAAACCTAATGCAGCCATTTGTTTATCAGTTAAGTCGTCATATCCCTCTTCGTTAACAGTGTCTGGATCAACATTTGATGCATCGTTCAATTCTCTTGCTAGTCTCAAAAATTGCTCTGTTAAATTGCCCATCAACTCAACACCAAATGGTTGTAATTGTTCACTAAATGATTCCACAATCTCTTGCATAACACCAGAAATGGCATCTGATTCTATAGTATTTGATAAAACCAGCAGCTTTTGCATGGTTGGTAAGATAACTGAACTTAACGCCTCTTTAAATTGAGGAATCTTAATAAAATTCTGTAATGCTAATGAAGCTTCTAATTGCACTGGTAAGTTGTCACTATTTAATGACTCTAAAATTCCATGGTATAATTTACCTAGATTTTGTTCATTATTGATCTTAATATCTGAGAATTTCGAACAAACTTCACAGGTTCTTGCCTTAATAAATGCAAATTTTGAGTTGAAATGTTGGAAAACTAAATTAGATAAGAAATCTTCCATTTGTGAGTAATAAGGAGAGTTTTCTTTAATCAATGGATCTGAAATTGATGTGATTAAACGTAATGCACCTTCTAATTTTTTAGCAACTTCAATATCTTCATTTGCTGGATCTTTAAATTGATTCAATAGAGTGAAAATGAATTGTAAAATTGGCTCTAAAGTTGTCTTCTTTTTCTTGGAAATCAAAGTAATCAATAAAGATGTTGCAGCAAGATCTGCAGAATTATTTTCGTCGTATATATCCAAGTGAGAATGGATGTAATCTTGTGGATCATTTTCAAAAGTCTCCAATACTTCATCTGTTGGACAAAGCAATGGGTAAATGAAATGGGAAACCAAAATTTCAAAATGTGGTTTAATCAATGGCCATGAAAACTTCTGGGTGACACCATTTTCAATGAATTGTAAAATGTAATATAAGGACTCCTTGCTTAGCCATAATTTTTGGTTGCACCATTGATCAATCTGGTTGAAGTATAGATTCAACAAGTTTGGGATAACGTTGTCATTGAAGATTTTTTTAAACTCGTTATAAGAATATTTTTTTGAGAGTGACAATGAGCTGTATCTCTGGAACAATCGGAACAAATTGGCGTATGACCATTTCTTACATTTGACCCATGGATCCAAGCTTCTATCAGACTCATCAATGTCCTCAATGATATACTTTGGTAATGCTTTATTTATGATTGAAACATGGAAATTGGACCAGTTAACAATAGAATCTAAGTTCTGCAATGGCAACGGTAAATCGTAGTAGGTGGCAAATTTATAGATTTTCAAGATGAGTTTAACAATTTCACCAGAGTCTGGATTTTCCTCGTTGACCAAGTTATTTGCAATTTTTAATAAAACAGGGAAATACTCATTGATGATTGAGTTCAGTTCAGGACGATCTTCGTTCTGGTTCCATCTGTAAGATCTGGTGATTTCACTCAAACACAGTAAACCGGTGAATGCAGAGTTCAAGTCTTGAGAGTACAACAACTTGGTGACAATTTGCGGCAGCTCTGGCCATTTCTTTGGGTAGTCAGTGGTGATGATGACAGTTAGTGCTGACACCAGCTGCTTTCTCAAATGCGTGTTTGTCACAATGATAGTGCTAATGATTTTCTCTCTGATAATAGGCTTCTCATCCTGGTCAATGACATCAGTATTATCCTCTGAGTGAAAACTTTCGTTCCAGCGACGAACTATTCTGTTCTTAAAAAACACAGCGGCCGCAGTTCTCACGGCAATGTTGACTTCGCCATTGCCAATGATATCCAGGCAGGCGCCCAGGAAACCTATTGATTTCTCAGCCTGTTTGAGCTGGACTTCAGCCTGTCTTCTGATATTTTGGTCCGGCTCCAGAGTCGCCTGGAAGCAGTTGTGCAAGCTCAGCGGGTCCATTGCTTGAGTATGTGTCTTTCTAGCTGTTTCTCAGTGTCTAAAACCAGCGGGAAAGGCAGCAAAGTCTGGGGGTTTAATGTAAAAAAAAAATTTTTTTGATGTTTTCAATATTTTTTGTTTACCTTTCAAAAAAATGCACGAAAACAATCAAAAAGTGATTTAAAGCGCCTAAAGTGGGTTAGCAGGGGCTTTTAGTTGCTAAATAGCTGTTTTTAAAGAGTAAATGGAGATAATCTGAGGTTTGTGATAAAGGGATTGGTCTCCAGCGTGAAATGGGGTCCCTGAGAGGCAGTTTGAATGCAATTTGCCAGGAAACTGGAGTAGTGTGCGACCCATTTTGCGATGAGCTGCGATAAGTGTTCGAACCGGCTTGGTATACGACGAAAATGGATTGACCCACCTGGCTGCTTATTAAAGTTTTTCTTAGCTGGTATAGCTAGCCAGTCACTCGATTGGGATTTCCTGATTGGAGATCAAGCATTGGCAAGTATAAATTAAAGTGGAATTGCTGCTGCATGCAATAATATAGGGAACATAAGGAAATATCATGAACTGGAAAGAAATTGCTGAGGCTAAAAGGAAAGCCAACTTGGACAAGATTCCCAAAGAGTGGATAATCGACGTGCCAGCAGACGAAAGTCTGAACACGGTTGAATACTTAGACTCGATCCTGCCGATTGAAGAAATCACCATCACCAACCAGTCAATGACTGCCCTCTGTGAGCAGATATCTAGCGGACAGCTAACCAGTGTCGAGGTGGTTACAGCGTTCTGTCACCGAGCAGCCTTATCGCACCAGATCCTGAACAACTGCTCGGAAATCTTCTTTGATAGGGCAATCAGCAGGGCCCGTGAGCTGGATAGGATCTACATAGAGACTGGGGCAACTGTCGGGAAGCTGCATGGCATTCCGATCTCGCTAAAGGACCAGATCAACTTACCTGGCTTGGATAGTGCTATTGGTTACATTTCACGGCTGAATAATCCCAAAACCAAAGATGATGAATCACTGATAGCGCAGATTTTGCATGATGCAGGTGCAGTTTTCTACATCAAGACCACCACACCCATGGCGATGAGTGCCGTTGACACATTTTCGAACATCTACGGCGAGACATTCAACAGTTTCAACAAGAAACTGTCTTGCGGTGGCTCGTCTGGAGGTGAAGGCAGCATAATCGGCAGCAAAGCTGGGCTCATTGGTCTGTCCACTGATATCGGTGGCAGCATCCGGATCCCAGCCTTGTTCCAAGGGTTATTTGCAATCAGGCCAAGCTCCAACAGGCTGCCGTACTGCAAAGTTGAGAACTCTATGCCGTTCCAGCCAGTAATCCCGTCGGTTATTGGACCTTCTGCACGCAACTTGGAAGACCTCAAGACACTGTTCAAGCTGATAATCGATGCTGAGCCATGGCTCCGCGATCCCAAAGTGCCACCCATTGCCTGGAGGGACTTCCAGCTGCCCGAGAAGCTGGCATTTGGCGTGATGAGGGACAATAAAGCGAGACATGTTCACCCACCCATTTCTCGAGCAATTGAGTATATTGTTGAGAAACTGACCCAGGCCGGCCATGAGGTGGTGGAGTGGGATCCACCTATTGATACAGTCACAATGAGGGATAATCTGTCCAAGATCTTGACTGCTGATGGGTACAAAGAGATTCTTGACGAGACAAAGAAATCTGGTGAGCCTATAATTCCGCAGCTGATCCCACAGCCAGACAAGATCCCGGCTCCTGTGACGGTGAGCGAACACTGGGAGCAGGCTGGGCTGAAGTACCATCACCAGCAGGAGTACGACGCTTACTGGCGGAGCGTGCCAACGTCTACTGGGAGACCGGTGGACGCCATAATCTGTCCTGGGTGGGAATCGACATCCTACCTGGCAGGGGATCCACAGGTGAACGCAAGCGGGTACACTAGTCTGTCTAACTACCTGGACTACTCGACAGTGGTGGTGCCCATCACGTTTGCTGATAAGCTGGTGGATCGCCCCTACAAGGACTTTCAGAGCTACAATGCTGAGGACGAAAGAATCAACGACTCGTATGACCCCGAGCTGTTTGATGGGATGCCTGTTGCGGTGCAGGTGGTTGGCCGGCGGTACGAGGAGGAAAAGCTGCTTGAGCTGGCGGGACTAGTGCACGAATTGACTCACTGATGAGCAATTTCTGGTCTATGCTGAGAGTAAATTTGAGATGAATTGCTAAGTATAAATAGCGAGTGGATTACCAGTTTCAACAGACTGGGTACTAACATCTCAGCACAACAGGACTGCAACAGTATGGTTAGACGCACACACACGTCGTCACTAGAGGCATTGCAGAACAGAATTGCAGTGAGACTGGCGTGTCTCAGGTGGCAGTACCAGCAGTACCGGGACCGCATGAGCGCATGCCTGGACAGGTTCGAGCACGCTGTGCGGGAGCGGGACCACTTCCTGGCGACTGGCGATCAAATCAGACAGAACCAGGCGGAAATGGAGCTCATGAAGCATTTCAACCGCGCAAAGAGGTTTGCCCAGCTGGCTGTGGAGGTGCTGGGAGAGGTGAATTTTCACAGAGCCGCCACAGCAACAACTGAGGAGAAGTTGGCCCTGCGGCTGGGCTCGGGGCTGCCCTAATCACCCACTTGTATAGAAGAAGAGCACTCAGCTCGTCACGTGAATATTTGTAGGTTGAAAAAATACACACAAAAATAAAAGCAAACAGCTGGGACCACAGATAAGCGCAAGAGGATGTTTTTGCTGCCACTGCTGCTGGTGGTGATGCCGCTGATCGTGTATTTTAACATGGACAGGCTGGGAACGGCATCCAAGCAGCTGATTTCCGGTATAAGTGAGTGATTGTTTATGAAGTTGCTGGTATGGCGTCAGACCGTGCTAACAGTGATTGCAGAGGTGCTGAGCGTGGAACCGAGCGCGGTGGTGGTGCCAGGCAGTGCTGGGAGTGGTTTAGGGGCAGTTTCTGACGCGTGTGGGGCACTGGAAGCCCGTGCGGGCGCGCAATACAGCCATTTTAGCTACACAAAGATCATAGGGCTGGTCAAGGCCAGACAGTTTTACCAACTATACCAGTACCTGGACAAGTACATTGACCACCAGATCGTGGAGAACAGGAATGTGCTGGTGGTTGTGGGGGTGGTTTGCGCGGTGATATCAGTGATTGTTGGGATAATCTACTTTAACCAGGGTCCTGGCGAACAGCCGGCATTCCGCCAGCTGGGGCTTGTGCTGAGTGAGGACGACCACGACCTGATGCCAGTGTGCACGTGCAAGGGCGACGTGGAGGAGCTGATGATGCTCAAAACGTACCAGGACAGCAATATCGAGATAGTTGACGAGACAGTTGACGACCTGCTGGACCAGGCCAGCAACATGGAAGCGGCTGACGGGGTTTCGACCTTCTCAACGTCAACCACGGCCAACGAGTCCATCACCACGATAGGCTCTGAGAAGCTGATTTTCAGCAACAGGTCGCTCTCAATCAAATACGAGCCCGTGTTCCCGCAGGCTGAGTCGACGACCGGGGTCACAACAAGCCAGGCGTACTCGCAGCCGTTCCATGCGGACACCCTGTCGCACTCACAGCTTTAAAATGAGAGCAAACAGGCTGAGGTAGCACACCAGGCTCATGGCCCCCAGGTACAGGATGATGTTGCCGCTGGTCTTATAGTAGAGCTTTTCGGTGTTGACATCGAAGTAGGTCTCCATCTGGCTGGTGCGGTAGATGGTGATGAGAAACAGGCTCAGCCCGTATATCGTGAAGAGGATGGAGATGGGCAGGAATTTCCTCTCAAACAGCTTGGAGATCACCAGCCCCAGCGACAGCGACGCTATGCACGCGCGCGAGTACGCGCCGTCGTACGTGCGCTGCTCCGCCCGGATGTCCAGCTGTCTCCCGGGCTTGAATACCACAATGCTTGCTCGTCTGACCATGTGATTAGCTTTCGTAATCTCAGATTTTATATTTAGTATTTTGCTTTTAGTAGTAAGGCGATATTACTCAGCTTTGCAGAATGATGTAGTCCGCGTACCTAAGTATGTTGATGATACACTCTGTGATGTAGCCATACTTGATAGTGCATAGATATTACATTAAGTGATGTTACCTGTTTCTACCATATAACATTGAGTGATAGTACCTGTTTATACTAGGTAATGATGTTACCAATCGTATTGCGAGACATCTCTTTCTGTGTATGACATGGTGAAGCGCAGACCTCAGAAGTCAGTGCAATATGTATACTTTGAACTAATGCAACTTATGTAAACTCATGCTGTTGGTGGTAGCAGCTTGTCTCAGTTGAGTACTCCCCTTCATACACTCACCAGGTGAGTGCATCCTGGTGTACCCTGATAAGCCTGATATGCTGAGGGACTCAGATATTCGTAAAGTAGCCCATTCGTAACTCAAGAAATAGGTACACAACATGGCCCCAAAAGACAATGCTCCAACCCGTAGGAATTAACCTAAGCTGTAATGCATTTACCATTTTGTAATGGGTCCTACTTACTGCAACCGAGTCCTTGTGTGAGAGGTAGACAGCATCTTCAGATTCTATCACTCAGGTCTATAGTAGGATTATCATATGGTCAACCCAATAACGTCACGGTATTCCTTCAGTTCACTATGAAACTTTGGTAATGCATCGTGGATGAAACGAACTGATGTTTCTCCTAAGGGTTTATGGACACAAGCAGGAAGCATGCCTCAGAGCTGCTCGATTCCATGCGCACTACAACTAATTTACATACAACAGGCCACGTCGGCTGGCTGTGGTGCACTACTAGTACAATTCTTTCGTAATTTCATAATTTATATACACAAGGCCACACATACAGAGGCTATGCGATGGCTCCCAGGGACATGAGCAGCGCCTGGATGAGGACCTGCAGCGTCCAGAAGGTGACCCTCTTGATTCTGAGGCTGCGGACCTGCTCGTCCGCAACGTAGTTGGCAAACGCATCGTACACCTCGATGCTGATATCATCCATCAGCATCGAGTCGTACGCGGTCCAGCTGCCCTCAAAGTCCTCAATCTTCTTCACAATCCGGCACTTGATCGGGATGTACGTCTTTCTCGAGTTGATGTACCCGACAATTGGCCTGATGAGCGCGTAGTTCACGTACGACAGCTCAGGCGTGAAAATGGGCACTGCGGCCTTGACGTTGTTCAGCCGGATCTGCAGGTCCAAGATGAAGTACTTCTGGTTCTTCTTGTCCCCGTCACTGGTGTCCGGGCTGGCAGCACTGGTCTTGTTCAGAATCTTGGCCCGTCTGGCCTCCTTCGTGAGGCTTTCTGTGATGGTGGACAGAATCTCACTCACGTTGACGCCCTCGTCCTCCGGCACCATGATGTCGCCAATCATGTCGACGCGCCCGGAAGTGATCCAGCCGAAGGGGCCCTCCAGGCCCGCGTTCAGGTGGTCAACGTTCAAAGCATCGACCCTGCACCTGGTGACTCTTTTCCAGCCCTCCGACTTGATGTCGCCGACATTCTCGTCTGCCAAGCCGCTGGCGTCCGTGCGGAAGTCCGTCTGCAGCTGCCTCTTGTGGATGGTGAAGAGCGAGTCGTCGTACGACCCGCTGATGTTGGTTGCGTTCAAAAAATCGTAGTACAGCCAGTGCTTGCGCAGGATGGGCAGCTCGCAGCTGAAAATGCTCACGTTGAACGGGCGGAACCCGTTGGGCTGAGCCAGCGTGAAAAGCACGTCGTTCATCCTGAAGTTGCTGATCTCAAAGTCGCCCGGTTTGGCAACGTTCAAGTAGTTTCTGGGGTCGTCGTTTGGGTCCCACTTGACGTGGGTTCTGTCCACGATGCCGCGCACCCCGTTGATCTCCACCTCGTCCAGGATCCCACGCCCGTTGAAGAACTTGCTGAACGACAGCGACACGTTCACCTGGTCGATTGTCAGGTCGAACTGCGTGTAGTTGCCGTCGTCGAACTCCTCCTGGGACTGCTCCACAGGCTCTGGACCAGACCCTGCGGTACCTGCAGCACCCGCAGCGGGGCCGGGCACGCCGCTCGTCGCCGCAATCGCAACAGCGTCCGCCTGGGACCCCTTCTCGAACGTATTCTTCTTCTTATTCTGCGGTCTCTTGGACACAAAACACTTGTTGAAGCTGATCTTGCCGTCGCGCCAGTCGGGCACAATCGCGCTCTCAAACACAACCTTCATGCCCAGGTTCTTGGTGATGAAGTTGCCCAGCGTCTTGGCCACCAGTTCCTGCGCAAACACAGTGTTCATCAGGTAGATGATTGCAGACACAAACGTGGTGGTGGCCAGCACGATCAGCAGCACGTTGCCCACCACGATCCACGAGAAGATCGCACTGAAGTCGTCCACGTTGAACGGCTTCATGCTCCTCTTGAGGATCCACTTCATTCTTATTCCCAGCCTCTCAGCAAACGACGTGGACTCTGACAGCAGCTGGTCCCTCACCTGCTTGGGCTGCAGCTGCTGGCGCTGGCTCCCAGCCTGCGGGGCCTGCTGCACGTCCCTAGCACCGCTCTCTGGGGTCTCCCGCGGCCTGCCACGCGGCCCATCGCTCAGAAATCGGGTAGATTGTGCCAAAGACACCAATTTGGCGCTCCTAACAGCCAGTTTCTGGTGACAAAGCAGCCTGACACTCGTTTGGGTCCGAGCCTGAGCCACCCACCGCGTCTTCAGGCACCTCCACATCCTTCAACTAGTTCCAATTCAACAATAAGCCCAGTCTTGAACCTGTTATAATTCAAAAGGCTCAAACTATTTCTCGTCACGTTGGGAAAAAAAAATTCCTAGCTGAACATTTTACTAGCGTTACTATTGAAATTATTTATAACAAACCTAAAATACACGGGTGTTCAGTTGTACCCCTTTGCAACCAGTGCTCTCTCTATGGAGTCCCAGAAATGGTTCAGGACCTGTGCGTCTTTGAATCTCTTGGTTCTCTCTAGTGCGATTTTCTCAACGTTCCATTCCTGCACTTTGGCCGGCACCATGTCGCCTGCATAGTAGAAGTAGAACCCTCTCACTTTCTGGAACAGCTGGTTCGGGGTGTTCCACTTGTAGTTTTTGAACTGCCACTCCTGGCCGGTCGTGAACACGGCAACAACCCGGTCCCAGTACTCAGGCTTGGTGAACTTGTCGGTGTTGTTCACCACCAGAAACGTTACCGGCCCAAGCTTGCTGAACTCGTGCTTGATGTTTCTGATATCTGACTCGTCGTTGAACAGCTCCAGCGCTTCAGGCTGCGTCGAGCTTGTTTCGTAGAATTTCCCGTCCTGCAAAAACGGTTTGATGTTCTTGATCGACAGCAGCGCTGACGCTGCTGGCGAGATCAGGATGATCGGGTTCTGGCGTCTCTTCTTGTGCCCGTTCAGTGCGTCTTTGGTCCCAGAAGGATCCTGCTTAGACGACTTTCTTTTCAGCTGCTTAACAATCTTGATCTCGCACTCTCTGGCCACGTTGCTGAAATCAATCGACTTGTTGCCCCTCAGCGCAGTGTTGCTATCCACCAGCGACCGCTCCTGCGCCAATACAGACTTCAGAAACGTGTCTTCCTCTGCGGCTGGCTCATTTCCTGCTTCGCTTTTTATGCTCTCCTCGCCGGATTTCGCCTCTTTATCTGATGAAATAAACTGCGACTGTTTCGTGGTGCCGTTCAACCACCCGATCAGGTCGTTTCTTTGTATGAATGATAGCGTTTGGATCTGTTTCTTGGTCGAGTCTTCTAAAAACGCAGTTGACGATAAATCTCTGTTGATCCACGAGTACACCGCCACTCTCAGCGCGATCGGCTTCCCGTCAATCACAAACTCCGTCTCGGTGTCCAGGTCCAGCATTTCCCCAGTGCTGAGCTTCAGCTCCGTCGCCTTGGTAATGTCCTCGGTGGTTTCCTCTTTATTTAGCAGCAGAACGACATCCTTCTTTACCACAGTGTCGCTTCTCAGCTTCTCCAGAACGCTCATTGTAAGCCACAGTCCCACTCGCTAGCTGCTCACGCCCAAATCGTCAGTATAATTCCTACTTACTTGGGTTCGCCAGCATTCCAAAATTCATTGAAATTCACTGAAATTCAAAATAGAAAAAAACTCGATTTGTCAGCGCTGACTAACGCGTTTTTACCCTGAAGGTGCAGTTATTTTTTTGAGTAAAATTTCAATTGCAGCCAGTGAAGCCAGTCCGCAGATCCAGCGTACGCTCAGCAAGTGAACCATGTTCAGCATACTAAAGCAGGAGCTGGCACCTCATGTATGGAAAAGACTTGGCTCGAGCAGCGCGAAAACCACAGCTGCTAGTGTTACAAACAACAATAATATAATTGCCAATAATCAAGAGCTGTATATGATTGATCCAGTTACCCCAGGATCCATCTTCTTCCTGCCACACGGAACACGTATTTTCAACAAGCTGATTGAGTTCATGAAGTTTCAGCAAAGACAGTACGGGTATGAAGAAGTGATAACCCCATTGATATATAAAAAACAGTTATGGGAGAAGTCTGGTCACTGGGATAAGTACAAAGACGATATGTTCCGAGTGGAAGGCAACGACATCACCAAAGAAGAGTACGGGCTCAAGCCAATGAACTGTCCTGGCCACTGCATCATCTTCAACAAGTTTGAAAGATCGTACAATGAACTGCCAATCAGGCTATCAGATTTCAGTTCTTTGCACAGAAACGAATCAAACAGCACCTTATCTGGTTTGACAAGAGTCAGAAGGTTCCACCAGGATGACGCTCACATCTTCTGTACACCTGAGCAGATTTTGAATGAGATTGAACTAAATTTGAAGATGATTGATAAAGTTTACAATATCTTTAAAATACCTTCATACAAACTCAAGCTATCAACCAGACCTGAAAAGTTCATTGGTACCATTGAAGAATGGGATCATGCAGAATCGGTTTTGAAGCAGACTCTGAACAATTCAGGCAAAGCTTGGGAAATCAATGAAGGTGACGGTGCATTTTATGGACCAAAAATTGACATTATTTTGAAAGATCAATTTGGGAAAGAGCATCAAACTGCCACGATCCAACTAGATTTCCAGTTGCCACAAAGATTCGAGCTGAAATACACCACTTCAGACCAGCAAAACCTAAATAAAACTCCAATTATGATCCACAGAGCCATTTTTGGCTCACTTGAAAGATTCTTGTCAATTCTTATTGATCACTTCAATGGTAAATGGCCATTCTGGCTAAACCCAAGACAAATTTGTATTATACCAGTGAACAACAACTTCGATCAGTTTGCTAAAGATATCAAGAATAAGCTGATTGGTGAAAATATTTCCATCAATGATTACAACTTTTATATCGATATCAACTCTAAAGCTGAATCTGTTCCACTAAGAGTTAAAGAAGCTAGAAAGAAAGGATACTCATATGTCATTATTGTTGGTGAAAAAGAGTTGGAATCAAACATTTTGAATTTGAAACAATTGGCTAAAAATGGCGAATCACTAAACTTATCTGTTGAGGAAATCAAGAACCATCTGGTTGAAAAATTGAAAAACTTTCAGTAGATTGTCTGTACTGAATAACTGAAAAGCCTAATGTATATAGAACCCATAAAATCAATAGATCTCATTTTTTTCTACTCTCTGGTAGCTTCAAAAACGTTGTTTGTATATCGAATAGTGGAGTTTTGCCATCAAATAAACATTCAAATCCTTCATAAATATCAACTGGGAGATTATTCAGATTATTTTGTATGAAACTTTGTTGACTTTTAAAATCCTTCATTTGTAAATAGTTCAAATTCTTAATAGTTTCATTAATTATATTTTTCATTTCAATCTGAACCTTTTCACGTCTTTTGATCTCGGTTAGTAAGTTAAAATAGGCTTTTTTAAAGTTTTCCAAGTTGGAAATAATCTCAGTTGATTCCTTGCAATGAGTAACTATTTGATCTTTTAGTTTACTGATGAAAGTATTCTCATTTTTTGTGATGCTGTTAGAGATCTCCTTCAATGTATGGTTTCCAAAGCTTTTCATGAGCTTGAACAGTCTTTTCAGCTCTAAATTATCAAGCTCAAGTTTAACCTTCTTGTTGAAGTACTCATCAATTTTCAAAAAATCATGCTCAAAGTCTATGAAACACTGCTGTAGTTCCTCGAAAATATTCCCACTTTGATTATAGTCCTTCTCAATTACTTGGTATAGTTCTTTTCTCTCAACTTCTGGTAAGTCATCTATCACACCCTGCTCTAAATCATCAGCCTTTTTACATAAATCGTAATGATTTGCTAACGATTCTATGAACATTGCAATGTCTTGCTCATCTGTATGTATTTCCTCTAAGTATTCATCCACCCAAGTTTCCTCATTCAACTGATTCAGCTGGTTCTCTATATCGCTAAACCTTTGACTGAATTCCTTAGTTTTAAGTTCAATTGTCTTTATCTTATCATTGAATTCCTCATTGAATTCCTCTTTCTGGACGTTCAAGTCCTTTTGTAATCCCACAAGTTCGTCATAAACCTCGGTTGATACGAAATCGAATAAGCATCTGTTGTCACTCTTCGATAACGACGAATCCACCTGAATCTCCTGCAACTGCTGGTATTCTCTCCTTACATTTTCCATTGCCTGGCTCAATTGCACTTCCAAGTCACCAAATTGTACATTTCTCTCGTCCGCCACAGATCTTACGCCTTCTTCTATCATTTTCAGCACCCTTAGCTGCTGGTTTATTGCGTCTAGTAGAAAGTTCGATTTCATTGAGGCTTCATCGTTCAACATCAAGACTGCCCGCAGTCTTTGCAGTTTTTGGTCGGCTTCTCTGCCAATTTGCTGTGCCCTATTAAGCTTGTCTGTAGCGTCATTCAGCCAGGTTTTTGTGTCCATTGTGCTCTATTTTTATAGGCTTCTTGAAAAGGTATTTAAAAGAAAAAAAATATTTTGAATTAATTTATATAGGAAGAAAGTTTAAGGTTTTTGAACTGTAATGAGCGGCAGTGACGAGCCAGTACCAACCCTGGGAGGGCTTCATGACTTTGTGAAGAGCTATAATGGTACTTCTGACGGCTTAAGCCCCAGAAATGATGAGAACATGGAGGTTGATGAGGAGTATAAAGATTATGATAAATCCTTCAATAGTCGCAAGATGACGACCTCGATGGCGTTTGTGAGCCCCATAACTTTCACAAGACCCTCTAATAAGGCAGTGGTAGAGGCTAAGGAAGATGATGTGGCCACGAAACCAGCTAATTCGTTATCTGATTTGCAAGTTGAATCAATGACACAATCTGCAAACCAACTGAGACAGAGGAAAACTGACTCTGTCAAGGGACGTAAATATGGGATTGGAGCTGCTTTACTGAAGAAAATGGGGTACATTGAGGGAAAAGGTTTGGGGTTGCACAATCAGGGAATAACCGAGCCAATCGAGCAGAAATACCGAAAACCAGGTACAGGTCTTGGTGAGAGTATAGACAAGAAAAAAACGCAACCAGGTGGTGCTTTGGGTGATGAGGAAGATGATGATGTGTCAAGTGATGAGGAATACTATAAGGGAGTGGCGAAGAAATCGCTATTTCAAATAACTAAAGAACTGATTGAATTTGGTATTGATGTTCCAGAGAAGCTCAAAGAAATGAGTAACAGTGAGACCTTGCAGAGCTTGAGCAATGATGAGCTAAAAGTGGAGCTGAATGAGCTTGTTGATGAATTGAATGATAAGGTGTTGTCGATCAGTTTGATTGATCAAGATGAAAAAATGATTGAAAGAGAAGTTGAGGAAATAGATCTGCAGATTGCTCAGTTTGCTCAGTTGAAAACAAAGCTAGCTGAACTGGATAACGTGCTGAGCAATAATAATGACTTTAGTGTCGATATTGCTTTGCCCATTATCCAATCATTCACAGAAACAAACTTCAGCCAAATACCTGAATTTAGTTACCAAAGGGAGATCATACGTTTTATAACGCCAAACATCAAAAGTATTATTCGTGAATGGAATACTCAAGAGCTTTTGAATGAAGATGTTTTCAACAAGTTAGCGATTTATTACCAAATAACTCCAGATGAGTTAATCCCCGATGAGTTAAATCATTGGGATTCATTGATGTACATTGAGTTGTATCCTAAATTTGTGGATTCCTTCAAGAACTGGGACTGCACAACGCAAGGAGAAGAATTTCTTAAAATGATCAATAAGTGGTCTGAAATTATTGATTCAGCTATCATTGAAAAGTTTATCAGCACTGATATAATACCAAAGATTGTCGCTAAGATTGAGGATTGGAAACTCTACGATGAGGTAACGCCCTTTGACTGGATTGGCGAATATATTTCAATTCTAAGACCACAGTTCAATAAGATTAAGGTGTTATTCCTGGGCAAGTACGAAACATTTTTTGATGAATTTGAAATTACTAGTTTTAACTTTGATGGGATGAAGCTGATTGAGTATTTGATTTTGCTAGATGGGGATGATGATGAAATTATGGAATTGATTAACAGAAAGATTATACCGAAACTGTGTAAAGGAATACTTGAGTTCAAGTTTTATGAAAGTGAGGATGTGCAAATAATAACCAAGATTTTTAATTGGAACGGTATAATTGATTTCAATCAGTTTGTTGTGTTACTACAAGGGTTTTTGAATCAGTTTAAGTATCAAACTTTCAAAGAGCTGAGAAACAAGAGTAAACTGTCCAGGAAACTAAAGAAATGGATAAATGAGATTTTCAAGTATGTGGTGGAATTTCAAATAATTGAAGTTGAGCTGCGGGAAGTTTTGGATATGATAAACAACTTTATTGACACTGAACAGTTGTTTTCTATTCATGATGACAACCTGCTGAAGTATGAAGAATTTCTCAAAACCGTTAGAAATATCAATAATAAGGCATCGACGAAGCCTTCAAGTTCAGGAGTTTCAAGCAACAACTTACAAGTCTCGTTCAAAGAATATTTGGAGAGTTACTGCAATAAGAATGATCTTTTCTTATTCTCAATGAAGAACAACTTGCTCAATGGGAACTCATTGTTCAAAATCAGCTCAAATTTTCAAGGCAAGAATGGCATTAACTGTTATATTTCAGAAGATGTGTTGTACGTCGAGATCAATGGGGAGTTCAAGCCTATTTCCATCAACAGTCTAAGCGGGCTACTCGTGAAGTGATGTCTATCTATCACAGGCTAAGCGTGCTGCTCGGAATGTATATCTGTATGTTATATTCATGTTTATATAGATATATAAAGACTATTTACAAATCAATAAAATACAATACTCTAGTTTTTAGGCTCTTCAGTGGTAATTGTTTCTTCGATGATGACTGGTTCCTCAATGACGACAGCTGGTTCAACTGGTTGTTCAAAGGCTGGCTCTTTCAACTCTTGTGTTGGTTGTGCAGCTTTCTCTGCAGCTGGCTGGGAAGTGCTTTCTAGTGGTTCGTCGACTGGGACACTCTCGTCGTCTCTGATTTCCTCGCTGTAGACATCTGGGTACTTTCTGAAACAGTCTTGCATGAATCTGAACTTCTCAATACAGTCAACACCTTTTGGTTCGGCAGCCGAGTAGACAAAACAACTGAATGCGTCCTTAAACTCTTCTCCGCAAGGACCGTGGGCCATGCCTCCCAAACAAGGACAGTCCCAGTTGATCTCGCCAGTTTCTGGGTTGTAAGCAGCTGCTTGTTGTCCTTCGCCCTCAGCTTCACCTTCTTTGGCCTCTTCCTTTTCTTTGGCTTCAGGTGCACCTTCGCCTTCCTTCTTTGGCTCCTCCACTTTCTCCTCTGGCTTCTCAGCCTTGGCTTTCTTGCTCTTCACTTTCTTCTCGTCCAACAAGACTGGCTGTGAGTTGGCATAAGCGGCTCCAGCAACACCAGCTGCCAAAAGAGAAGTGGCAATTACTAATCTCATCGAAGACCCATTGGCAGCACTAAACTGTGCTTTTGAGCCAAAGTTTCTCACACCAGCACTTCTGATTGCTGCCAAAGATTGTTTTGAGGCAAGTCTGAACATTCTAAACCGTCTAAGTATCCAAATAAATGAGCTTCTGAGATTCTCACTATGAAATATTGAAATTTGTGATTTTTTTTTTCTTTTTTTTTGCTTTTTCCAGTATTTTTACTTTTCGTTTTGATTTTTGTTTTTTGTTATGAAACTAAATTGCTAAAATGAAGATATACTATATTGGGATTCTGAAGACCTCAGAGGGCTCCAAAAGCATCGAATTGACTTCAGCAAAGGACCTGTCTGACTTTTCGTTTTTTGAGAGAAATGGAGTGGCTCAGTTTATGACTTTTTTCAGTGAAACAATTGCAGGAAGAACAACAGCTGGACAAAGACAAAGTGTGGAAGAGAACAAGTATGTGGGCCATGCGTACGCCAGAAGCGAAGGTGTTGCTGGTATAATCATTACCGACAAGGATTACCCAGTCAGACCAGCTTACACGTTACTAAATAAAGTGTTAGACGAGTATATCAGTGCGCACCCGCCATCTGAATGGAAGAGTATTACTGAGACAAACTCATCGCTAGACTTCCCAGAACTGCAAACGTACATCAAGAAGTATCAGGATCCATCGCAGGCTGACGCAATCATGAAAGTTCAGCAGGAACTAGACGAAACAAAAGTTGTTCTCCACAAAACCATTGAAGGTGTTTTAGAAAGAGGTGAAAAGTTGGATAGTTTGGTCGACAAGAGTGAGGCACTATCTTCCAGCTCCAAAATGTTCTACAAACAGGCTAAAAAAACCAACTCGTGCTGTGTTATTGTGTGAGTTGCTGTCGTCGGCTGTTATTGCTTTATCAGTCACTATCATAATTAATTGTTATTTGATTTTCTACGTTTTGTAGTGCTGTTTACAGCTGAGTACCACTCAAATTTGCAGTGCGAGTCACAAAAAATGTATTTAAGTTGTGGTGCACGCCGCTCGTGCCCGCCTTCCATCACTGCCTTGTCTCAGGGTTCACACTGCCTTGTCTCAGGGTTCACAAAAATAAAAAAATGAAAACGACCTCGGTGAGGATTGAACTCACGATCTTGCGATTAACAGTCGCACGCCTTAACCAGCTTGGCCACGAAGTCAAATTACTGACAAAAAAATTTTCTACTCCGGTACCCCCAAAACACATTTGAAAGCCGAAACTATCAATCAGAAAGTGTTCCGTGCTTGTATGGTGGGAGTATCCAGTTAACAGTTGTTCCACACTAGTGGTCTACTAGATTTTGTACGTCTCTGCTAGCTCAAAAGCCAACCAAAACTGTTTTATAAGCTATCAATGATAAATAATTAAATAAATATCTCATTTGATAATTTCAAAAACAACCACCTAGGACATCATATATCAGCATAATGAGTAGATTAGACGCATTGATGTCTGAGAACGAGTCTTCTAGTGATGATGATGAAGTACGGAAGAGCTTGGGAGGGCTAAAACTGGATGAACCACGGGGAACAAACTTGAGTAAGAGTCAATTCATATCCACAGACCAGGAGCAAGAGGAACCAGACGATGACGGTAACGATGATAATCAGGAACCACAGGAACCAGCATCTATCAAAAACCAAATGGTGCAGTCCAGAATCACTACAACTGCCTCGATAATCCTTACAAAGCTGCCAACCTCAACCAACAACACAATAAGTAAAATAACTGAGCAAATTGAAGATAAGGTTACTATACGGTTCCAGCCAATAGGTTCGGCACCTTCAATTAAGCAGAAGCAGTTCAAAGTGTCATACTCTCAGCCATTCTCTACGATCATCAAGTTCATCACCAAAAAGCTACAGAAAAAGAAAACTAACCCCAACCAGCTGATTCATTGCTATGTGAATAACTCATTTTCTCCCTGTCCTGACGAGATTATTGGCCAGTTGTATAGACATTTCGGGAACAATGGCGAACTGGTCATAAGCTACTGTGACATCGTGGCATTCGGGTGATCAGTAAATAAAGTAACAAATGAATAAAATTAAAGCACAAAACAAACAAAAAATAAACAAAAAAACAAACAAGTTAAATAAAACTTTGGCAAATTAATGGGAAAGAAATGGCTGAAAATGAGCGGGTTCTGTTGACGGCACTATTAACACCACAAAAAATAGTTTTGCTAGCACTGATTGCTGCTTACTGTGCCGAAATGATTCCACCTAAGACTTCCAGACTGGTTTTATCGTTGATACTGAAGTATATAGAAGGTCCATCAATTGAAAATGATATCGAGTTCACTGAGATCAAGATACCGACATTGCAGGTGATAACTCAAGATATTGAAGCAAGCTGTCTAGATTTGGATAAAGCCAACGGAGGGAGCTATTTTGAGGAGATTGAATCGACTTTATTACATGCATTGTGGAGTCTAAAATCCATTGAGTCCTTACATAGTTTCATAGCGAGATCTGGCTCGTTGATTGTTAAGAATTATAGGGAAGGCTACAATCTGCTCAACTCCAGTAAACTCAAAGGCTCAGTGCCAAAGAAGTTGATCACCAAGTCAAGCTATTTAGGCAGTTTTATTGAAAACTGTATAATTTCGTTTGAGTTGTTAGAATTTGATAGGGTGGAGATTCTATGGAAATCATTCATTGATTACAGAAGCTCCAGTAAGCTGAAGTACTATGAGATTTCTAATATGAGATTAAATGAGGATATTGAAGATGAAACACTGATTGACTTTTTTGGGTCAAACAATATACCCAATAACAAGAACTTAATAGCAGCACTGAAAGCTTCAAACTTTAACAAATTTGAAACTGATAAGATAGTATTACTATCACAGCAAGACTTAACAAAGATTATTGACTATGAAATAAATAAATTGGAATTAATTGGTGGTGAACTGACACCAAATTTAAAGGCAAAATTATCAGTAATGAACCAACAAGAAATAAGTAAAATACCCCTAATATTTTACCTAAACTACCTTGAATCATTGAAACAATTAGACTATGAAAACTCATTCAAAAATTTACACAGATATTTTGACTACATGATGAGCAATAAACATAATGTTTTCTATCACTATGCTTTACTGAATTTGGCAAATTTGCACTCGTTATTCAATTCAAACAATGAAGCTATTAATGCAATTGAAGAATCAATATCTGTTGCCAGAGAAAATAAAGATATCAAATGTCTAAATTTTTTATTAACCTGGTTGTTTAATTTCTTGAAGGATCACCCAAACCTGAACCATGATTTTTTTGTTTCTAACGATCAATTGATTCAGTTTTTAAAGTCTAAAACATATGAAGTCAACTCAACATCTTTACATTCAATTGCATATCAGGCAGATGCCACTCAATTAATAATCGAAGGTGGTTCAATATCATCAACTCTAGAATCTTTGTTAAAAGCTGGTTATCTATCAATCAATATCAACAGCAACCACTTGTTTCATTTTAATGAGAAAAGGTTGACTCACCAGAACAACAATAACGGAAATAGATCCTCGAATAAAGATTCTGATTTTGGCTCCAATTACAATAACAACAACAACTTGAACTCTTTCATAACTTTTTGTGAATTAACCAGTTTTTTTTGGCTGAAAATAGGCTACTATGACTTATCTAAGGTTTATAATGAGGTTGCACTAAAATCTTGTGGCAGCCTTATAAATAAGTACTCAATCATATTAAATCTATCATACTTGAATTTTCTTAATGGAGAATTTACAGAGTTGAATGAAAAACTGGATTCACTGAATCTATCAAAATTTAACAACATAAACTACACAAAAGAGATATTTGGTCGAAAGTTAGTTTTGGAGGTATATAAGTTATTACATGAGAATAACTTGACCCTATCAAACATTTTAATTAAGAAACTGTTAAACCAAAATCATTCCAACTTAGACTTGAATTTTGAGATCAACTACTTAAACTCGGTTTATCACTTTAAAGTTGGTAATTTAACTAAATCAAACGAGACTATCAAACACGTTCTACACTCAAATGATAATCTGATCAATTCAAACAAATTTTGGTTCATAAAGTTTAACCTATTATATTGTCTGATTTTGATAAAGACTAATTCATCAATTAGGATACTCACAAGTTTAATCAAACTGCTAAATCTGTCAAACAACTACGGTTATTTGGTTTTATCAATGGAGTGCTTGTTACTAATATCTGAATTACTGATTGGATTGAATCAGTTTAATGATGCATTTCATATACTAGCAAATTCAGTACATTTTTACAATAAATTCAAGAATTTGAATATAAAATCCAAATACTACCAACTACTTGCAAGATGTGAGATTGAGATGTCTAAGCAAAAAGGTGACAACATTCCAGATGTTGAGACCATCACTACTCACTTGTCAAGGGCTATAAACGGTTTTCGAAAAATGAATAATTATAACGAAACAACAATTTCAATCGCATTACAAAAAAAGTTTGTACAAAATCAATAAACTATTAATTGCAAATAGCTGCTACAAATTGAATAAATGTACATCCATCTTTATCGACAGGGTTGTTTTTAAGATTTTTTTTATTTTTAAAATTAAACACACATAAAAGTTGATAAAATGAAAGCAATTTAAATAAAAGTTTCGTAAGCAACTGGTGCTAAAGTTTGTGGGATGTTACCAGCAGTTGAGACAACGACTGAAGCTCTTGGTTTAGCTGGTTGACGTTTTAATTGAACAGCAACACCTTTAGCTTTTGCTTCAGCACGTTTTGCTTCGTTTTCTTTAACACGGTTTAAAAATTCTTGACGACATTTAGAGTGTTTAACATGTTCAATTTTTAAGTTGACACGTTTTTCAATGTATCTGTGACCAACAACTTTGTTGACAATGACACCAACAGCAGATTTTGTGACATTGTAGACAATACCAGTTTTACCGTGGTAGTATTTGTGTGGCATACCTTTTTGAATAGAACCGTTAGCTTTGATATCAACAATATCACCAACCTTGTAGGTTTTCATGTAGGTGGATAATGCAATAGCACCATGTTTTCTGAAATCACGTTGGAAAGCGTAACGAGTACCAGATCTGTAACCACGACTATATAATTTTTGTTAGTATATTTATGTCCCTAGCAATGCACTATTGGGTTTGGATTGGTGCTCTAAAGAGTTGGTGATGCTATGTGCTAGTATGTGGAGTTCCTGTTCCTGTTTGCTCCGTTTCCCTTCCACTATACGCTTCTTCTTCAACTAAAATAATCTCAACTATCTCTTTTTATTCCGTGATTTCAATCTTTTGAATATAAACCACCAGGTCTGTGAACATCTCATTGTCCAACTCTTATAGTACCCTACTCCTACTTGGTCTCAACTCACCTTTTACCCATTTTTAAATTCTATGTATTTGTTGATGTAGTTAAAATTTCAAATTTCAAATTTCAGTTTTTTTAACAAAAAAATGTTTCTGCGTCTGTTTTTTCACAAATTTTGAAAAGTGTTTGGATGTTTTTTGTTTTTCCTACTTAAAAGAGAAATTTGAGAAAACCACAAACCGCTTTTCCGTTTTGGGAAATACAGTCACAGTCACACTCAGCTGGCTTAAAATCAAACACCCGGACATCTTGTTGTGCCAAATTTTGTGTCAACTTTTTCCTTCGGGCAACAGCTGGAAAGTGCGTCAAACGACTTGTTATCTACGTGGGTTTCAAGTACCTCCATATATTGGTCAGTGCCCCAAGTTATTCAGGTCGTACAATGGCATAATCAGTGGGCGTCCATGTGCGCATCTGAAAGGAATCTCACATTTACATAGCTGATGGACCAAGTGCTGGCATTCTTCTCTGGATAAGCTGGTGCCAAACATGATTGAGCTTCTGCATGCTGCGCTGTTTATTTGGTCTAAGATTAGGGTCGGAATACTTCTGACATTCAGCCACCAGTTTTGCTCGTACACTTCTTTGGATTTCAGTTTATTCACTAAATCCTGCCAGTAGTTTATCAGACCTTCTTTGATATGAGCTTCAAAATCCTGCTTACTCTGTAACAACAATGGTAAGTGAGTGATTCTTAGTCTGTGGTATGTAGCCTCGCCTGACACTGACGGCTGTATCTCGTACTTTATCCCCCACCTCTCCAGCTGGGCTCGAAATCTCACTGCATTCTCCATCTCAATTTCATCCAGTAGCAGAATGTACTTCAGCTTTCCAGGTAACTCAACTGCAAGGTCATCAAAAGGATCTAAAGCTCTTGTAATATAATCCTTCAGTAGCTGCTCAACTCTTATGCGTTCGTCACATGCATGCTGGTCAATGATATAAAGCTGTGGATTGGGTGAAGGTATTTTAGCCAATATAAACTTGTCGCTAACTTGGTTGATAACCTTAATATCGGCCAGCTGGTCCCTTGTCAATGCTATATCTTTGAGACGGTATTCAGGTGTCCTGTAAACACCCTCCTCTTGACTTAAATTTTCAACTGTGGGATACCCTTTGTGACTACAATGTATCCCACCAGAGACATCGTTCACCTTCACCATCTCTTTAACCTCCTGTGACTGCTGTGTTCCCAAGTTCGATTTCACCTGAACAGCTGCCTTTGTTGCAATCTTACTGTTCAGCTCTTTGACTGAATTTTCCTCTAACAAAAACTGTTCAACAATTTTGAATAACATTGGCTTGATTATATTTAAGTGGGGTTCAATCAGATAGTTATAGCCATCTGTGTGTAAGTTTTTACCTGCTAATAAGTCAGGTACGGTTATCTCAAACACAAAGATTGGAAACTTTGCTCTTTTGGAGGTCTTCTTGACTGATTTCTTTTTTGGAGATACCAAATGACTATTCCTAACATTGGATGCTAGTAGAAACAAATCTTGGTTCAAGCCAAAATTCAACTCATCAAATATCCTATTGATATTCTTCAACAGATCTGGGCATTCAATCAGTTTATTGTTCAAGACAAGATATTGTTTTGAATTGGTGATTGTTGGAATCTTACAAATGAATCCGCCAACCTTGTAGCTCTTGAAGTTTGCTTCAACTGGCTGATAGAATTCACTATCAAATTTCAAGTCATAAACTGTTGATAATGACTTCAGGATTCTGTTTGCTGCTGAATCAGTTTCAAAACCAATGACTGTACCAATCGAGCTTTTCTTATTGGTATTCTCAAAATGACATGATGTGAAAATGTTTACTGCAGGGCAGTTGACTGAAATGTTTAATAAGGAATGCTGGATCTTGGTTAGTGACTGGGTTGATGATAATCCTGCTGTGAATTTTTTTCTAACTGGTAGATTCTTGAATATGTTAAAAACAATAACCAATGTGCCATTTTTCATATCCCCATAATTCCTTGGAATAAAATTTGGCACAAGTTGGTGCTGATCGGTCACTAACTGTGGTTTGCTATGCTTTTCATTAGAATTACTCAATTCAATAAAGTACTTCCCATCCAGTTCTCTTCTTTTTGATATAATTATAACATCGGCAACATTCTTAATCAGGTAAAGAGCTTCGCCCTTGAACCCAAAAGTTTTGTTATGATTCCAATCCTGTGATTTGGATGTACAATTTGCAGATCCCACAACTTCCAAATCATCTGGGCCTATACCATCACCATCATCAAGTACTGAAACGAACCCCTCAGCAGCACTGCATTCAAGCGAAATGTTCTTGCTGTTGGCATCAGCACTGTTGAATAGCAACTCACTCACTATATCAGCATATGAGCCTATAACAACTTCTGATCTTATGCTATGAACAGTATCATCACTTAGTTTATGGATTTTCCTTTTACGAGTTTCTGCTAAAAACATTAACTGCGCAACATAATTCGTCTGTAGGGAAACTGCTCAGGTCTGGTTTCTTATACCTTTTTGTATTAAACAGAAAAGTTTATTGTGAAATTATTCTATATAGCTAAATTGACCCAAAATCATTGCCTTTTCCGGTAATCTTCCAGGAACGGGAATTAGGATTCTTAGTTTCGACTTTTCATCATCAACTCCTGTAATAACACCAAACCCAAGCACGCTGCTTCGTAGAACAATATTCTCGTCATCCTGTTTGTCAGCTTGCAATATAGCAATTAAAGAGTTCTGCAAAACCGAGGCAGAAGGTTCAACTGTTTCAATTAGTTTCAAATGTTTCAAACCTTTCTGATCTTCATCCTCATCTTCGCCGATTGGTAGGACAGATGAAATTGTGTCAACCTCCTCTATGATTGGTTTGTAAACTTTCACAACACTAAAGTCAACATTGACAGTGTATGGTGACAAGACTGTTTTATAATTTCCATAAAAGTATTCTCTAATTAGCTTTTGCTGTAATCTTCTGATGTATGAGTCGTCTCTTTCAACGCAACCACCAGACTTTGGTACTTTTATGAGTGAAGTTTTATTCAGATTCAGCTTTTTATTCAGATCAATAAACAATCTTTCATTGCCAATGACCAAAACATGAT
Source organism: [Candida] sp. (assembly GCA_030570575.1). Lineage (NCBI taxonomy): Eukaryota > Fungi > Ascomycota > Saccharomycetes > Saccharomycetales > [Candida] sp. The sequence goes on along the minus strand of JAJLVZ010000010.1, from coordinate 259,538 downwards.
CCAGTTCAAAATCTGATATTATATCCTCAATCAGCTGAATGTTTTTAATATTTAGTGCTGGTGTATCAATGAATATCCCACTTTTGTTCATTTGCTCATCTTCTTCTAGTCTACTACAAACCGTTATTCCTAGCCTTGATATGTTATACTTGTAGAATTTCATGTTCTTCTCAATATCGTCAAATCCTAAATATCTAACATTTGGCTGTTTTGGATGTAGTAAAGTTGGCCCGGTGCTGTAACTCTGCCCCCAGCCATCCTCAACGTCCAAGATATCTGATATCTGTCCTGCTGATATCGTTCCAGGGATCGTGAAGCATCCTTCGCTAGGATTTAGATTAACAATCATTGGTGTTCTGTCCATTCTATTAGCGTAACTTGATAAGATCTTAATTAATGAAGTTTTACCTGAGTCTTTACTTCCTAAAACTAGCACTCTTGGGCCTCGCTTACTCGTTTCCATTCTTATTTTCTCAAGTGCAAAGTGGATGTTCAAATAAGCACTCATTTGAGTCTCTTCACTAACGTATTCTGACGATACCTTACCTGAATACTCAATTTTACATCCTCCAAAGGAGTAAAGAGCGTTCTTACACCCACTAAATTTGTACTCCACATCATTAGACAGTTCAGTCCCAAAGATCTCGGCAATCCCTTCAGTCACTTTGACCGTAATAGTATCTTCAAATCCCACTTCAAATCTCCATTCTGATTTACTTCCAACTTCAACAATTTCTTTCTCGCTTTTGCTTTGCTGGAAATGTTAGTCTTTCTCCTCAAACACGTCACTATCGGTCTCAATTCCACTCACCTCAATCTCAGAACTCGAAAATCCAGGCAGTGACATTTTACGAGGACGTTTCTGTTTATTTACTAATTCAACTTTAACCATTTTATTTACTAACTGAAAAATTAAATTTTATACTCGCTACGGCCACTACTGCCAATATCAGCTAAATCATTCAATCAACTACTTTAATCTAGTTATCAAGCTATACACACGTTAGTAGCCTGCTTATTAGCTTACAGGTGGGCTAGTTTTCCCCCTTTGCGATCATTTCTGGAGACACTCGAGAAGCGTACTCAGTCCAACTTCCATCGTAAACTTTAACACCTGCAAGATCTGTGATTCCTGCAATATCCAAAGCAAGTTTCAAAATACACGCTGTGACACCAGTACCGCATGAAACAATAACTTTTTTGTCGCCTGTGATACCAACTTGTTTAAAAACTTCCAATAGTTCATCTTTGGTTTTGAATGTTTTAGTCTCTGGGTGGAGGACGTTGGTGAATGCCAGCGATTTCGCACCTGGAGCGTGGCCACTTGGAAGACCCGGTCTTGGTTCTGGCGCAGCTCCTGAAAATCTGTCAAGAGATCTGGCATCCAAAAGAACACATTTGGACAACTCCTCTTTATCATTCAACAATTTGAAGTATTCATCAAACAAAATTACTGCATCGTCATCCATTTTTGTAGATTCATATTCGGTTTTTGGAAAGTCTGCAGGTGAACCTGTTTCAATTGGAAATCCCTCTTTCTCATACAGTGGGAAATTGTCTAACAAATGGACATTTTTATGGCCCATGACTTGGAAAGTCCACGCCACTCTTGGAGCTGAGAAGTTACCAAACCCATCATAGACAACAACGTGATCGTCTTTATTCAAACCTAGTTGGCTCATACTTTGATTGAAATATCCTAATGTTGGCAACATGTGTGGATATTTGGAATCTCTGTCACTTATTCCATCCACATCAAAGAATCTGGCATTTGGCAATCTTGCTTTACTAAATTCTTTCTTTGGGTCTCTAGACATGTGTGGCATGTACCATGAACCATCGATTGGCACGACTTTACTGGTTGCAGTTTTGATTAACTGATTGAATTTTGATGGTGAAAGTATATTAATGGATGTTTTAGACATTTCTTCTTCCTGCTGTTGTTGGTCCCTTGTTGAGTCTTGTGGAACAAACATAAAGAGCACACAGTTGCAGTGTGGGGCCTTGAAATATAGCTTGCAATAATAACTAGAAGGTTAAATTTGTTTGAAAATACAGAATTTATCTAGAATTAGTGATTTGGGTTTATAAAAAAATTACAGATAATATAGAATTGTTGAAATTTTGGTGCTTTACAGGGGTTGAGCTACTTCAACAGCTCAATTAAGCTTTTCACTTTTCGTTTTAATAACAGTTAATCAGAAGCTTAACTACAAAACGAAAAATTATATGGTAGTGAAAACATTATTGAGAGATGTGGTCTCGCTAAAAAAAAGTAATACACTCTGTAAATAAGCATTAACCCCACAATATCCCATAACCAATATTGTTAGTAGTAGCCAAACACCATGGCTATCACCAGTCAAAGATTAATTTATCCAAGCTCAAGTTCAAATCCCACTCGCCACACTGCGCCACAAGTGATAATTTTTTCAGATGAAATTTCAGATAAATTTTTTTTCTTTTTTGATAATTAGTTCACGTTGTTAATTCCATCTTACTAGAGTCTTAGAATGACGATTCAGTTCGAGGATACAGAAATCGTATTGTCAGATCTGTTTGATGTCAAGCTCACACAATACGGAAGAGCATGTTTTGCTGCTCAAAATATACCCAAAGATACTGAAATCTTGTTAACTAAAGAACCATTTGGCGCAACAGTTTTATATGAATTCAGGAAGGAAGTCTGTTCGTATTGTTTCCATTATGACTTTGGATCGTATTGCAAAGTCAAGATACCCACAATACCCAATAAAAAGAACTATAAAGGTTCTGGGTTATGGTTTTGCAGTGATGAGTGTCTTGAAAAATGGCTTGCATATGACAATGATCAGTTGGAAATAACCAACATTTTCGAGGATTTGCTGACACATTTTCAGATCCTTTCTAGAAATAATAAACAGGAGGACCAACAAGACTTCAATCCAGTCATAACTCAAGAATTCATTGACAATTACTGGACTGAGAATATTGTTAATTGGGAAGCAAAAATGAAGAACACCAAAAAGACCAAATTATTAAATCAGATCCCGGTCATAAATGACGATGAGTATATTGCAGCAAGGTTCATAACAACAGTTTTATTCAACATGCACAAAAAACATGAATCAGTTAAATTTTTTAACCACCTTCAATCTAATGAATTGCTCAAGATCAAAAAATTTCCATACTTACTCAAGTCTCAAACACTGATCTATAAATTTTTGAAAATATTACTACCAACTAGCTTGAATGATTTATTAACCATTGACTTGCTCAGACTGATTTTTGGTAGGGAATATGGAAACTCTTTTGGTATTTGGCAAGTTTTGGAAGACCCAAAGTCAACTGAAAATAAAGAATATTTAGGTTATATGTTATTTCCTGAAGCCTCATTTTTCAACCATTCATGTAGACCAAACTTGAAGAAGTCAAGAATAGGAAATAGAATGAGTTTCAAGACAACTGTTGGAATTAAAAAAGGTGATCAACTTTGTATTGATTATTTTAATATTTTGAATGAACCTTTTGATAAGAGACAGGAGATATTGTCATCGAACTGGTTTTTCAACTGTGCCTGTGAGAGATGTGTTGAAGAATCCAAGCTTACCGCACTCATCAAAACCTTAGCTTAGTTGTCAATCAAAGCTCTGAATTATCCAGTAATGCATCTTCTAGAGCTGATTTGCTAATACTGTCATCTAAATACTGTTAGTAAGTGATAAATACAATATATTTGCATAGAAAAATAGAACTCTGCTCACCTCTGTAGTTTAAGCTATCATCAGAATCGTTAAAATCCTGTAGTGTATGATTTTGGAGGATTCTTGACCTTTGCAAGAAAGTGTGGCCTGTGAAAGAACTGCTCTTCTCCACCGACGAAGTAGCGCCACTGGAGCTGGATTTATAGGACTCCACATCATTCATGTCAACATGGCTTTCAATCAGCCCACCAGTGTGGCTCTCACTAACAGCATTGGGTCTCTTGAATAAGTTATTGCTTTGTATTGAGCCTGCCTCTATCGGTGGCTCTTGTACCTTAATAGTCTCATTAGACAAGGATCCCTGTTGCATCTGGCTTCTCAATTGCTCTAATTCCTGTTCATATAAGGAAAATGCCTGGTGCTGAAGAAAGTTAACTGGCACTTTAAACTCTTCAGCTCTTTAGCTGTTAATCTCTGGAAACCTCACTAAATATCACCACATTACTCACAATTTGTTCCCTTTACAGCTCAATTAGTACAAATTCACTGTTTGAAGCTAAACAATCACACTCACAATCAACTTCTGCTCGCTTAGATTTAGAAATAATACCCCATAGCTGCTGTTCTTTTGTTTCATCCCATTGAATCTTGTTTTGTCAGTTCCATTTTTGTTTCAGCCACTAATCCAAGTGTCTACTCACAGATGGCGGATCAACAAACCCGTTTCTTTCAACTGGAATTCTGATATACACAATCTGCTTTTTCTCCATATTGTTTATAAACCCCAAAAAACAGTCAAAAGGTGAATATAAAAAGAAATATTTTAGAGTGGTAATAAGAACTTCCCATGTTATGTCTACTACAACCGGTCTGGACGACGGCTGCCTGGTCCAGATCAATCACCATGACTACTACCTAGCTCCTCCAGGGGCATTTGATCGAAGCAAGCCAGCTGTAAGCTCAAAAGAAGAAAATTCAGTGGCAAATCTGAATTACTATCATGTTCCTGTTATAAGAGTATTTGGGTCTCTCCCCACGGGACACACAGTGCTCACACATGTTCACGGGGTGTTTCCATACTTTTATGTGAAGTACAATGGGGTGGAAACCTTGAAGTTCCACGCAATGCTGGAAAAAGCTGTTGCGAATTCGTTAATAAGAAATAATAAAGAAGAACAGAATGACCAGACTGAGCTTACAGAGCTCAAATATATTGCGCATGTATCACTTTGTAAAGGCGTGCCGTTTTATGGGTTCCATGTTGGTTATGATTTATTTTATAAGATATACTTGTTAAATCCATCATATCAAAATAGAATTGCTGATTTGCTGAGAGATGGGAAGGTCAACAACGAGACATATAAAGTTTACGAGACACACATTCCTTATTTATTGCAATTTTTGGCTGACTATAACCTATTTGGGTGTGCGTGGCTTAAACTGAGTAATCTCTACTTGAGAATTCCAGTTGTTATTAACGAGGAAGATAAAACTGACGAGTTAAGTGATTACCTAGCTGGGTATAAACCGACAGACATTGAAAGAGTGGGATATTGTTCTTTAGAGTTTGATGCTAGTGCTCAGGATATTAGGAATCGGTTGGAAATTTCAGAAAGAAATCTACATCATGATTTTATTGAGAAGTTCAATATCTCACCAAGTTCTCAAATCTATGTACATAGCACCAAAAATCTGTGGAAGGATGGAAGTTATCAGCGAGAGATAAATGGTGCGTCTTCTTATTCACCTCCAGCTCCGTTTGAAAGAGACCCCAAAGTCAAGTGGGTGGAGGATGATGAAAATATGGAACTATTTGAGAGGGACAAGTTGATTAATTCAGGGGAATTCAAACCTCCCAGTGAAAAGAATATGAAGTTATCAAAATATCAAACAGCTTTTGAGTCAGTGACAGAATTGTTTTTTGAACCTCAATTTGACATACCAAGCTCAGACGGATTGCATGAAAATGATGAAGATGATTATGAGGAAACAGATTTGGATACAGATGTTGATGATCAACCATCTGAAGAGCTTATAGACAAACCTAACGAAAAACCCCCGGATATCTTTGAAATATTTGAAGAAGATCTTGATGAGTTTGAAGAAGAATCAACTGAAGATAATACCAGTACCCCAATGAAAAATATTGATGATTCGATATTGGGAAATGACCCTGAAGTTTCTGACCTTTTCTTTACACAAAAACTAAAAGCAAGATCAACACAGAAAAGGTTGCATAGTACTTTTGAAAGTCAATTAACTCCAAATAAAAAACCATTCACAATAGTTACAAGCGCTCAAAGTAGCTCGAACTTGTATCTTTATAAAAAGAAAATTCCTAAAATTCTAGACTTTGCGTCGGCTGGATTACCTGAGATTGACTACCCAGATCCTTATTATATTGGAGAACCACCAAAACATTTTATATACAGTGGTAAAAAATTCACTCTAAAATCAAAGTCACTTGAATATTTAGACCCTATAGAGATTGATAAAGTGAAACAAAACGTTTCAAAGGATTTAGTTTATGATAACATCGATGTACCACAAATATTCAAATATATCAAAAAACCGCCAACTTATCAACAGGTTGAGGAGTTCAACTATGATAAACCAACTAGCAAATCGCAGTTCAAGATTACTCAAAAGTTTAAATTCTTAACACCAAAAATCAACGAAAGAAGACCTGATGGAACAAATAACCTACGGTTGATAATTTGTGAAACTTTCTCCTGCACAAGAGGTGAATTTGAACCTCATCCTCTACATGATGAGGTTAGAGCGATTTTTTGGAAATTTGTGAACGGATCATCGATACAAGACGGCATTTTTCTATTAAGTGTTGACCAAGCCATTCCGTACAATAATCTAACTTTCTTTGATGATGAGTTAGAAATGTTGAAAGGGTTTGCAGAGCTAGTCCGTGGATTTGATCCTGATATTGTCTCAGGTTATGAAGTTCACTCAGCCTCGTGGGGGTATTTGATTGATAGATCGAAATTGGTTTATTCCTTTGACTTTCTAGCTGAACTTTCAAGAGTCTCATTCAAGTCTCATAATAAATTAGGCGATCAATGGGGGTATACACATACTTCAGCTATTAAAATTTGCGGAAGACATGTTCTGAATATTTGGAGACCTTTGAGAAGTCTGAGTTTAACAAAATACACTTTAGAGAACGTCGCATTTCACTTGCTTCATGAAAGAGTGGCACATCTAACTTTCAAATCGTTAACATTGTTATTCAAGAATGATTTGATAAGTTTATTAAAATATTTCAACAAAAGAATTGAAATAGATTATAAGGTAATTGAAACCCAGGATTTGATTTCAAATGCAGCGGAAGAAGCAAGACTGATTGGAATAGATTTTTATGATGTTTTTTATAGAGGTTCACAATACAAAGTTGAATCATTTATGATTAGAATAGCGAAATCAGAGAATTTCATCCTGGAATCTGCATCAAAGAAACAAGTTAGAAAGCAAAAACCTTTGGAATGCATTCCATTGGTTATGGAGCCAGTTTCAACTTTCTATAAAAGCCCGTTAGTTGTTTTAGATTTTCAATCATTATATCCATCGATTATAATTGCATATAATTATTGTTACTCTACGCTGTTAGGCAGATTAAGAAAGTACTCTTCAAATGCGAATGCTATTGGTGTTAGTTCAATAAAACATCCACCAAATTTATTGAATTATTTATCTGATGACATTACATTATCACCTAATGGATTAATGTTTGTTAAATCGAATGTTAGGAAGTCATTACTGGCGAAAATGTTGGAAGAGTTGTTAGATACAAGAGTTATGGTTAAATCAACAATGAAAATCTTGGATGAGAGTATGAAGAAGCTATATAATAGTCGTCAACTAGCGCTGAAGCTGATTGCCAATGTTACCTATGGATACACATCAGCATCCATGTCCGGTAGAATGCCGTGCTCTGACTTAGCAGATTGTATTGTTCAAACAGCCAGAGAGACTTTGGAACAGTCAATTGAATTCATTGAGAGTAACAATGATTGGGGGGCAAAAGTGGTTTATGGGGATACCGATAGTTTATTTGTTTATTTACCAGGTCGGTCTAAAGAGGATGCGTTTACCATTGGCAAAGAGATGGCTGAAGCTGTAACCAGAAATAATCCAGATCCTGTAACTTTAAAGTTCGAGAAAGTTTACCATCCTAGTATATTACTGGCAAAAAAGAGGTATGTTGGCATGTCGTCTGAAGCATTAAATTCGGAGGTTAAGTTTGATGCCAAAGGAATTGAAACTGTTAGAAGAGATGGTCACCCAGCTCAACAATATATTGTTGAGCACGCATTAAGAAGTTTTTTCAAAGATCCCAATGTTACAAACTTGAAAGAATACATTCAAACGGAGTTTTCCAAGATTATTGATTCGAAAGTTTCACTTAAAGATTTTTGTTTTGCCAAAGAAGTTAAGATTGGTAAGTATAAGAACCCACCACCTGGAGCAATTGTCAGTATGAAAAAAATGGAAAATGATGAAAGGGCGGAACCCGAATATAGAGAAAGAGTTCCCTATTTGATCATGAAGAAAGCTGGATCTATCTTAAGGGAAAGAGCAGTATCCCCAGAAGAATTTATAAAAAATAATTATGAGTTAGATTCTGAGTATTATATCACTAAAACTTTAATACCACCTCTAGAAAGAATTTTCAATATAATTGGGATTGATGTTAGATCATGGTATTTGGAGATGCCTAAACTTATGAAGACGCATCTTGTTTATAAGGGTATCTGCTTGTCATGTGGCAAAAGGTTAGCAAACAATCCCACATCCACTAATGGGAAGCTTTGTTTGAAATGCTTTAAAGATGAGATGAGGTGTGTTTATAATATTTCAGCAGAGATTAGGAAACATTCCATTAAACTGAGAAACTCAACAATGGTTTGTCGATCGCATTCGTTAGGTTCAAGTATTCTATGTGAATCTCCAGATTGTGAGGATTACTATATCAGGGAAAAGGAAAAGACGATTCTGAAGGAGTTACATGGGAGAAAGAAGGAGATCATGGAAGAACTGGGCTATAAAACTTGAAGCTTATAGACTTTTTGGTATTGTAATCCATTTGTTGGAAAAATTGCTTCAACACAAAATCAAATCAAATTTTGTGTTTTCGAATTGATTTGATAGTTGGTTTTAGTTCATCAACCGGTCAACAATCTATATTCAAGTCTGCTATCATTGCTATATTACACCAAATAGCTTCAAACTGATCAATAAAACGGGGTATAGAATAAGATGTTAAGACAGGCAACAGTTTTGAAAGATGAAGGGAAATTTCTAGTCAATCAAGGAGATGTTTTAAACGGAGAGCAAGATTATGAGCTTGAATCAACACTAAACTCCACAGGTGCTGTTGGTAAGAAAGACATCAACGACTTGAGCCAGAAAATGAATACATTAAATTTATCTAAATCAAGACGTGCATCATTTTCAAGCCTTGCAGATAACAAAGATGAACAAATTCGAGTTGGCTTTAGAGAGAAGATTGCCAAAGCTTACTCTAAATGGAATGATGCAACTGTTCGAAACTCCAAGAGCCGAGAACTAAATGAGGAAAAAGAGTCATTTGTACATCCCACATTAAATTCTCGAGCTGCCCCTACAACCAGCACCACTGCACTCACATCTACCCGCAGCCGTAAGAGGGCACAACCAGCGAACTTGGTTTCAAATGACTGGAAGAGTATTTTTGAGAGCTTTGAGTCCAAATTGAAAAAGGATGATAGTTTAAAGTCAGAAAAAGCAGGATTTGTCATTGATAGTTTGCAACTGCAGCGGCAGCAGATTGACACTGCTGATGTGCAAGATGACTTATTACTAGTCACTAAAGGTAGAAGAGTTGTACAGTTGAAAAACTTTCCAGCAAATATTGGACTAAGATCTCTAATTTTACAGGTTTGCGGAGGCCCATTAGAAAAAATTGTTGTTCATAAGAGCCAGAACGTTGACATTAGCAATTCTAAAAGTATTGAATTCTGGTTCTTCAAGAGTGAAGATGCAGAGGCTTTTTTCAAGTACAGTTTAACAGGAATGTTTTTAATCAATGGATCGCATTATGCAGCAGAATGGACATTGCCCCACTCCAGCTACGCGTATGGGGTGTACCATGAGGAAGTTGATGACTTGATATTTGAAGAGTTTACCAAGAACAATGCCAGGAGAACACTAATTCTAAAGAAAATCATCAAAAAGTCGAGCAGCAGCAAGAGAAAATCAACTTCCAGGCACTACCCATCACCGAAATTGCACTTATCAGAGATTGATTTAGACGATATTATCCAGGAGTTTAGCAAGTTTGGTGAAATATTTGAAATATCTCCCGTTGTGTCAAGAAAGCTTTGCATTGCCATCCATTTCTTCAATGTGAAATCTGCAATTAGCGCGAAAAAGGAGTTTGAGGACGAAACGTCTCAGCTACACGCAAGTTACAGAGAATGGTTGCTCTGGTACGGAAAGGACCCCGTTGATCGTCTGTGCTTCCAGTGCTGACACTAATATTATGTAATATATATACTCAACTTTTTGTAATGTATTACCAATCAGTTATACCGCATTTTCGGTTTCTGATTTTTCACTTGGATGCTAGCATTAGAGCAGGATGTCTTCTTTGAGTGTGCTGAGGCAGGCGGTGAAGACGAATTCCCGGGCGCTATTTGAGCAGGCGCTCACGCACAATGAAAAGGTGCGCCGACTGTGGTTTGCAGGCATGCCTGCGGAAGACCAAGTGAATGCTCTCACGACACTGCCAATATACATTAAACCCAAGCATCTGATCTATGAAGAGGTTCTGGAGCTTTGCAAGGCCAAGGGCACCACCAGCAGAAGTGTTATCAAGTTCAAGCAATTTACTGCATACTTTAAGAGCATAATTTACTTCTTCAGGGTAGGAATTCAGAATGTGTGGCAGAATCGTAAATTGGTTAAAGAGATCCAGAGCAAATATTACTTGCAAGATGTCAGCAACCGTACGCACCAGCAGGTGCAAAGACAATTTACTGGGAGCGAGGATTTGATCAGAAACCTGTGGAATTTAGAGACACTAATTGAGATTGAAACGGAAACTGTTAAAAAGCAGAATCCTACCGGAACCCTCAGTATACCTAGAAAAGAGGTTCAGCTGGTTTTAAGAACTGAACAAGACTTTTATAAACTGCCACTGTTTGCCGTGGTGCTACTGGTTTTTGCAGAGACAACGCCGATTGTGTGTTATCTGGTACCAGAAATTGTGCCATCAACGTGCGTCTTTCCCAATGTGCTGAAGAAAAAGTTCTCCAAGTCGACGAAATCGCTGAACGAGCTCACCAGGCTGAGAACTAACAAGCTGGGCGGGCAAAAGAGTGCTGAAATACCTCACCAAACAGTGTTTAAACTGTCAGATGAAGAACTGAAGCTCGTTTCAAGCTGTTTAGGAATCACTTCACGCATCCTGCCCGCATCAGTGTACCCAAAGAGCTACCTGCGGAAGAAAGTGCAGGAGAGGTTGATGGCAATTCAGCTGGATAACTCGATGCTTCTGAGAAATGGAAATTTGTGGAAACTCAATAAACTGGAGCTGATCAGGTGCTGCACGGACAGAAGCCTTATCAATTTCAGCAAGATTGAGTCGATTGACAAGCTGAGCTTTAACGAGCTGCAAATGAGGCTGCTCCAGCACCTGTACATCAGCTCCAAGAGAGAGAACCTGAATAATATTGGGATTATTGGCATTAACGACCTGGAACACGACGATTTCAAGAGCTTTGACCACGAGGAGAGTGTCCGGGTGCATAACTGGTGGCTCGAGGAGCATAAGGCGGGTGCATAGCCACCACTGGCATAAAAATAAATGAGTTAGGGATGGTGCGCTAGATGTTATATAGACTACAATGTTAATAGAATATAAGGCATGACTACTGAAACTGTCTTACAACCTCCTGGACTGGTGCTGGTACATGAACAGTTGGCTTTGTTGGGATGAACAACTCTGTTTGAGTGTCAACTGCGTGTACTGATGGAGATACGTTTCAGAGCTGTGTAGTGCGATATGTAAGGGTCCATGGACTGCAAAGGGAGCTGTATTCAGCTTGCCAGCGCACGGTTTATGCACTGCCATCATATTATCAGTTCCACGTCCACTATTATATCATTGGTTAGATTATATCTCCACAGCTACACCATTTGCTATAGTGTTTCTTACTTGTTAGTTTTGGTGTTCTATCATTACTTCTACTGCTATCTCATTAGTCTCATATTACATTATTAGCTCTACTATTATATCGAGATTGAGCTGAAGCCCCTGTAGCAAGCCTTTTACCATTTCGAGTTATGAGCTCAGCACTATCTATGAGTTGTCTTGAAGCAGAGTTGCTTTTATCAATTAGTGAACTGTTCACTTTGGCGAGCCTACACAAGAAACCAAATCTGCAGAGCACAAACACACACCGTCACCCACATTTGAGAACGTAGTTCAGTTCAACCGAAAACTTCTATCAGGCCAGGATGAAATGTACCTGAGGATTGACAGAGGGCCCTGCATTTCTCTCCTTCAGCATGTAGTTGCCAATGACATTGAGTCTATTGGTAGTGATGCTTCTCACGTATTCCTATCATAATTGAATGCATTACTTGTAGATAGTAGTTTAATGCCATATTATGCTATCATTACTTGGAATGCCACATCATACGAACTCATTACTTGTAGATTGTCGGTTATCTTTTAACTTTAGTATATATTTTAGAACTTGCCAGCACAGAACTGTATGCAGGGAGAAGATATTCTAAGCACTTGATGTGAGCAGTGCATTACAACAGGTAAAATGTATGTGTTTGTATATATTTATATTAGAGATAATAGAAATAATATAAAACAATAAAATGATATAATTAGAACTAGTTAGCCTCGCCATCGACAATGGTGTGGGTGTGGCCAGGAGCATGGAACACGGAGCCGTCCTTGTTGATGGTGCAGGGGACGATGGAGCTGAACCAGGGGTCGTCGAACACGTCCTTGAGCGTTGCTCTTTTGTCCGGGTCGATCTCGAGCATTCTGGAGATGATTGGTCTAGAGGCGTGAGGCAGCAGGCGCATAAGCCTGTATGGCCCGTGGATGGACTTGTGTTTGGATTTCGGTTTGTCGTGCTCAGGCTTGTGTTTGGCATGTTCGTTATTCTCATTAGTATTGTCAGTATTATTAGCAGTGCTGTGGGCATCGTCATTAGTGGTTGTGCCGTGGTTGTTGTTGTCATTATTGTCGGCAACTGAGAGGTTGTTGAGCTTTTTGGCGGTCTGGTCGACCGAGACGGAGCTGCCGTCGTGGCTCTCCTGCTGGGGTGCGGGCTCGCCGTTCTCCCTTCTGAGGCGCTCCTCCCTGCGCTTCTGTATCAAAATCTTGTGCTGCTCTGCGGACTTGACGTAGTCGTGGGGCTCGTCGTCCGGCATGGAGTAGAGCTTGAAGGAGGGGTCTGACTGCTTGGGAGCCTTCCACGGGAACCGCTTGAGGGTCATGCAGCAGTAGATGATGGCGATGGACCACACGTCGACGGGCTGCGGGTCGTACTCCTTGAGGGTGAGCACTTCTGGGGCCAGGTACGGGTCTGAGCCCACCACGCCGTGGGCCTTGACGGTGGTGTCCTCGAACGGGTAGCGGAACACCACGGCGGAGCCAAAGTCGATGAGCTTGAGGATGCCGTCGCGGGTCATGACGCAGTTGTCGAGCTTGAGGTCTCTGTGGGCGAGCCCCATCTCGTGCAGGTACTTGAGGCCCTCGGTCATCTGTCTGAGGCAGCAGTTGATCTCGCTGCGGGTCATCTTGCCGCTCATCACCACTGCAAAGAAGTCCACGGGGCAGTACTCCATGATCTCAAAGTACTGGTTGTCGTGGTCGATGATGTCCAGGGTCTTGATGATGTTGGGGTGGTGCAGCGTGGACCCGATGCAGAACTCGGCGGTGCACTTCTTTGCGTAGTCCTTGAGCTGTTCGCCGGGCTTTCTAGGCCTGAACTCCTTGACTGCAAACGTGACTCCGTCCGAGGGTCTTGTCAGCAGACGCACCGACCCGCCCGCGCCAGAGCCCAGGATCTTGCCCAGCTTGCCGTACTTCTGCACGAGCGACGAGTACTCGTCCGAGCCGCTGGCGCCCGCTGAGAGCGACACCGAGCTGGCGTTGGACGCCTTGCTGATGGAGGAGATGCCGTGCCCGTTGGCAAAGGCGGCGCCCTGTGCCGGGTGGTGCTGCGTCGTGCGCGTGCTGTTGTTGGACGCGGTCGGGTTCAGGCTCGTCTGCGACTGCGAGTGCTTGCGTATCGACGGCCTGAAGAAGCGCTTCAGCTCGTGCATCGACGAGTGGTGGTGGTCCTCCTCCTCGTTTATGTTGTAGTTGTGGCTGTTGCTGTTGTCTGCCGAGTGCGTCGAGTGGTCCGACCGCGTCGAGTCCGTCGAGTCGTTGCGCCCTAGCGATATCCCCAGAAACGATCTCCCCTTGGGCTTGCTGCCGCTGTTATTGTGACTATTGTTGTTATTGTTGGCACCACTCGACGTGCTGTTGTTGCTGTGCAGCGTCAAATGCTTCTTGGAAAACAAATCTGGCATCTTTCTAGAGCATCTACTTGCACCTGACTCCACTCACAACTTTGTCCGTTGATTGTTGCTCTTTATGACTGGTTTTCTTTAATTTCTCTTAATTCTCACACAACTCCTAAATTTCGGGCGGCCAGCGGAGCTTTTTCGCCTGAATTTCGCTTTTCTGCCGTCGTACCCGCTGACTAACACCTCCCAGTCCGGACTCTCGCCTAGACCCTGTAGCACCCCGTCCGCGAGGCTGCTGGCCCTGCGTACCTTCCCACCCCTCCACCACCGCCTGGCAGCACCCAAACCTCCGCCGCCTTGCACCCTTTAATATCTCACGTGATGCCGCACGTGACCAGCCCTGCTGTCCACGTGACAGCCTGCTGTTTTCACGTGACCAACCCTGCTGTCACGTGGCCAGTCTGCTGTTTTCACGTGACCAACCCTGCTGTCACGTGGCCAGACTGCTGTTTTCACGTGACGCCTGTGATCTCCTTTCACAAAAACAAACAAAAGTTGCCCTCCCATCCACCACCAACATGTCCTCACTAACCGCAAAGCAGACCGCAGACCTCAACAACGCCATACTCAACTACCTCAGGCCTCTGGTACCCACAGAAACCCTAATCACTCTCCAAAAGTCCCTTAACATTAACGAAATATCTAATGATAATCAGCTCTTACAAAAGAAATGGAGCGCCATCATTAAACTGCAGAAGAAAATAATCGACTTAGAGACCCAGCTGGACCACTTATCCTCAGTGAAACTCATAACTCGCGACCCAACCAACTCAGCCTCAACAAGTCTACTCAAATTCAACTGGTTGCCGACAACAGTTAGGAAAACTCTCAACAACTCCTCCTCCATAACCTCCATATCTGTTCACCCATCCTTGCCAGTCTTTGTCAGTGGTGCTATAGATGGTACCTTCACGGTATGGAACTTACTAGACCTCACACAACCACTAAAACAAATTCAGGCCCACTCAAAATCACTAAATAACCTGGCTATTTCACCAGACCCACTGGATTTTAATGACAACAACCACGTGCTAGTAACGTGTGGGTCCGACCTGTTCATCAAAATATGGGATCTCAAGACTTTCAAGCTGCTGAGAACTTTAAATGGCCATGAACATATAGTTTCAAGTGTCGTATTTAAAGATTCCTACCATATTTTTTCATGCTCAAGAGACAATTCCATTAAACTATGGGATTTGAAATCTGGCTGGTGCCTGAGATCGTTTATTGGACACTCGGACTGGGTAAGGTGCTTGGATATTGCAAATTCAGACTACTTACTAAGTGGTTCAAACGATCAAAGTATACGATTATCTCATGGTGAATCAGGTACTGGTTTAGGACTAATGTTAGGTCACAATCAAGTCATCGAGACTGTCAAGTTTGTGCCAATGGGTGCCAATAAATTCATTGACAAGTTTAACCAGTTTAATATTGTGGAAAATGACGAAACCTATAATAAGTTAGGTTATAAATATGCAGTTTCTGGTGGTAGAGATGATATGATTAACTTATGGTATTTACCATTGCCTATACTAAGACCTCATAACCATCCATTGCCATCATCAAACCCTCAGGGTCAACTAATTAAAACTTTCAAAGGTCATAAATCATGGATTAAAAAATTAATATTCCATCCAAATAATAAAATATTAATATCAGCATCTGATGATAAATCAATCAAATTTTGGTCATTAGAAAGCTTTGAATGTCTCCAAACTTTGGAAAACCATAATGGTTTTGTAAATACAATTGAATTTGCCTCACCAATTTATGAAAATCGTGATAAATTTCATAATGATGAAGAGATTAATGAAAATATGAGATGTATATTCCTATCAGGTGGCTCAGATTCTCAAATTAAATTATATGAATGATATATATATATTTAAAGTTCAATACTGGAGATAATTTTTGCAAAATTGAATGGTTCATATGGAGATCCACCACCAACAAAGAATTTGGACATTGATTCAACCCAGTGTAAACGTAAAGAATGCAACATTGCAGAAGTACCTTCCATAATGACCAAAATGACACAGGTTAAAACAAACCACATACCAAATAAAAACACAGTTGCTAAAACCCCTGTAATACCAGTCATACCAAATGCTCCCTTGATTGTCATTTGCCATAAAACAGTTGATAATTGCGCATGTGCTAATGACAAAGCCCACAATCTTAAATATGAAGCAGTATGTGAGACCGAGTTCAAACAGAATTCGATAGTATGAATAACTTGGTGGATCATTATATCACCAAAATTATGTTCTTCATGTTCTTCATCATCGTCATCTTCAGCCTCCGCAACATCTTCATTAACTGGTTCAGGATTCAATCTTTGATACTCAGCTTCTTGTGCGAATTTTCTCTTGTAATATAATGGTTTTAATAATAATAACCATGGAACACAAACCAATGCAATCATTAATAAAATAATCTGAACAGTGGCTTGGTTTGAATATAATGGTTCTTCAACAGTACCAGGACTTAAAAACATTGAAATCAACATATTCAATAAACCTGGTGCTGGTTTATTAATTTTAATCCAATCAATTGACCATTTGTAAACAATACAAATTGATAAATAACCAAAGATTGATTGCATAAAGAGCAAACCAGGAATGAAATTTCCCACTATATCAATGAGTGATTTTGAATTTATATAGTTAACCAGGGAAAAAACATATGAATAACTCATATGAATAAATCCCATTAAAATGGATAGTTTCATTTTGTATGAATTTGTAAATAACAATGCATTTTCTGTACCATGCCATGCAGGATCTAAACCAATAGCGTAAGTGCCAACTTTTTTAGCAAAAACTGTTTCACCAATTTCAAAATGTTGAGGGAATTCCCATCCACTTTTAAAAATTGTCATTGAAATTGAAAAAATATCATTGTAAAGGAAACCTGTAAACATTGAGAAAACTCCCATCAATAATAGGATATAACGGCCTGAATAAGCCATATCAAAGATCTCGTCTCTTTTAATCTTTGCTATTTTCTTTTCATTCAAAACAAGTGTTAATGCAGCCAATGATAGAATAAATCCATGACCCAAATCACCAAACATAATTGCAAACATAAATGGGAAAGTGACAATAGTTGGTAAACCAGGATTGACTTCCTTATACTCTGCAACACCATAGGCATCACAAATGTTTTGGAAAGCTTCAGTAAACTTGTTTGTCTTGTGGAAAGTTGGTGGAGTTTTTGTTGTTGACAAAACATTTAAAATTGATTGAAAACCATCATTATTTGATTTCAACACGTTTTGCAAACCATCAATATCTTGGGTTGGGATCCAGCCCTCAGCAATTAAAGCCTTTCTGGTGGAATCGTAGTTGAATAAATTCAATGATTCATAAACAGATTTCTCCTTTGCTATTATTATTGACCATTTGTGTAATTCTTTGGAAATTGCAATCAACTCAGACTCTAAAGTTCTATCAGTTGTCTCCAAAACCGTGTTCAAATCCTGTAGATTGGTATTAACTTCCACCAAGTGCTCGGATCTTGCAGAGTAATCTTCTGAAATGTTGTATAAATCTGAATCCAATGACTCGCAAATCTTTTTAATACGGTTTATAATCTCGTATCCATGAGAAAACACAATAAAGACAGTTTTATCAATAAAACTCTTTGATTTTGGGTCATAAATTGGCTCAGGAATGTCAATTGAGTCCAAATACAAGTTACCTCTTAGGGATCTCCACAATATTTTCTCCAAAATGTTTAGCTTGGATCTTGGAATAACACCAGTGACAAAGTTAACATTGAATGGGGAGGCAGCATTATCGTTATTATTGTTAGAGTTCGAGTTGATACTGATCAAGTCTGTGTTTTTAGCAGCTTCACTAAAGAATCTGTCCGAACCGTTCAAGACATATCTTAGTTGTAACAGGTCTTTCTTTCTGAGTTTCAAGTTTTCCGACGCATCAACCAACTGAGTCAATCTTTCTTCTAATATTTGTGCGCTCTCAACTTTCTCATCAATGTCTGCCTGTTTAGTCACCGGGTTGAAAAGACCATCAGAATCGTCATCGACTTCCACAACGTCATAGTTCTTGATTTCAATCGAACGCTGGTCCAGCTCGGACTTGAAGAGCCTGTACTGTCTCTGGGTGTTGTCCAGTCTTCTAATCTCTTGGACAAACGATCTCTGGAAGGTGTTAACCTTCCTATTCAAATCTCTGAATTGAACGTTACCTGATTTACCAATTTGGTACACAACTTCTCTGCTAATCTCCAAAGGAATATACAATTGCACTAGCGACATGTCCGCAGAGCCTTTGCAAAGAATCCACTGTTAGTTGGCTGTCTCGGTACAGTATTAAAAGTCGCTACTGATCCTTATCCCATAAAACGTGATAAGGATTAAGCACCAATAGCAAGCTCTGGACGCGAGCGGTTGGGAAAAAACTCACGGAAAATTGCCTCTTCACCAGCCATTGTTGATTTCTAGCTAATCACGCAGTAGCAACAGCAAGTTAGGGCGCAGTAAGCAAGTAATAAAGCACCAATCCTGATGGTTTTGAGCTACAAAAGTTAAAAATTTGACTTTTCTCCCAAAAACAAATAGCTCTGCTTGGTCAGCAATTGTGTCATGTTACCCGGGCGATGTATTACGTCAGCAGAGGTGTGTAGGCAACCCAGAAAGTTTGCAGGCTTTTAAAGTTGACTTGAGGTGCAATTAGCAAAGAGAGAATGTACACGACGCCACACAGACGGATCATAACACCGGAGGACCTGGAAATATGGAAAAAGTCGCAAAGTTTTGACGAGATTGTGAAGTTTATCACAGACTTATCCAACTCGGTGGTTGGCAAGACCAATGATGCAGAGGATGGGATTGAGTCGAGCGCTGCAGTGCAGGCGATGATGCGGCTGCTGGAGGACGTATTAGCAATCATCAAGAAGCATCCCGTGAAGGACAAATCCAGCTCGCGGTTCGGCAAGCCTGAGTTCAGAGACGTTTATGACGAGATCAACGACAATTCCAAACAGCTCATAAAGAAAGAGTTTGGGCTAACTGATGACGGGCTAGTGGGAGAAATCAGTGTTTATCTGAACGAGTCGTTTGGAAACAGGACCAGAATCGACTACGGGTCGGGCCATGAGCTGAATTTCCTGGTGTTTCTATACTGTTTATTCAAGCAGCACATATTTAGCGAGCAGGACATGTCAAGCCTTGTGCTGAAAGTATTCAACAAGTACATCAGGGTGATGCGGATCCTTCAGAAGGAGTACTGGCTCGAACCCGCAGGGTCGCATGGGGTGTGGGGGCTAGACGACTATCATTTTTTGCCGTTCCTGTTTGGGGCATCGCAGCTGTCCACGCACAAGTATCTGAAACCGAAGTCGATCCACAATGTCGAGCTAATGGAAGAGCTGCACACCAAGTACATGTACTTTGAGTGCATTTGGTTCCTAAACCAGATCAAAACTGCCTCGCTAAGATGGCACTCGCCCATGCTCGATGATATAAGCGCAGTTAAGAAGTGGGAGAAAGTGGCTGAGGGCATGATCAAGATGTATAAAGCTGAGGTGCTTGGAAAGCTTCCGATCATACAGCACCTGTTCTTTGGGTCGATATTAAAAGCACCCGAAGGGGTTTCTGCAGTTGCCCACCACGACCACAGTGAAGACTGCCACCACGACCACGACTCGGACGAGGGCCTGCCAGTGCACCAGCACACGTGGGGAGACTGCTGCGGGATCAAAATCCCTAGTGCGTTTGCGGCAAGCGAGTCCAACAGCGCTAAAATAATACCATTTGATTAGAGTCATTACGTTCGTTACATTACACAGCGGAGCACGGTCACCAGCCAAACCTGAGCTGCGCAGCAGTGAACACAGGAGGCTTCCATATCAGCAACTCAGGGTTGATGGTGTGTCGTTTCTTCTTCTTGGTCTTTTCGTACTGCTGGATAATGGAGTCGTTCAAGTAAATGACATGCTGACCTTTAAAATACTTGAGCATTGAGAGCGCCTGTGCTGTGTGCAGGATATCGGTGGTGGTCATGGACGTTCTGGTGCTGATCTCGTCTATGGTTATATAGTCTGAGTCGTTCTCAACCAGCAGGTTAATGATGGTGTCTGCCCAGTAAGCTCTGTAGGACAAGAGACCCAGGTCTGATAGGGGCTTTTCAGGGGAGCCCACCTTGGCCTCCTTCTTGGAGAGCTCGTACGAGAACTCGATCAGCAGTCTTCCGTAGCCCATTCTCTGGTACTGCGGCAGTGTCAGGATACACGCCAGGTTGTAGCCCTCGGCACTCTCCTTCTCTTTGGAGAAGTACCCGACCAGGTGGTGTCCCTGCTCGTCCCGCCTGGTCATGCAGTAGAACATGAACGGGTCAACGTCGTAGTACAGCGTCTTGTGGTCCAGGAACAGCTTGGAGAATAGACACACGTTACGGCAGTAGGTTCTCTGCTTTCTGCCGTCAATCTCGAAGAACGAGATGTAGTCGTCCCTGTAGATCTCGTTTCCCGGCGGGTGCCTGAGCGTGCACTTGGCGCGGTACCTCTCGAACTGCTTCTTGGACCCAAAGAACTGCAGCGAGTAGTCGTCGATGTAAATGACATCTTCCTCGGTCAGCTCCACAGGGTACGGCGAGAAGTACCAGGGCTCGATCTCGTGGTTGCCCATCACCACCTTGCTGAGGTTTCTGACACGCGCAACCTCGTGCGAGTTTTGGGTCATGGACCCAGACGTGCGCAGCTTTTTGATCTCGTCCTCTCTGGAGATCTCCTCGTGCTTGATCCCCTGCACGTTCAGGTTGTCCAGGTCCATCATGTCTGTGTCGTGGGGCTCGGGCGTGGCGGTGCCAGCCGTCGGGGTCGCCGCAGCAGACGCAGTGCCCGAGCCTGTGGCCTTTTTCTTCTGCTGCTTCTTGGTGGCGCTCTTCTTGCTCGACTTGTTCTCCTTCTTGGGAGTCGCAGGCTTCGGAAACTGCACAGGCTGCGTGAAGTCGATTCTGTCCAGCTCGATCCACTCGTCCAAACGCTTGTTGAAGTCTTCGTAGTGCACATAGAACACCTTGCGCCCTTTCTTCACGTGCACCGACAGAATCTCTGCAATCCGCTGCTCGCCGTCCTTCTCCACTGAGCACTTGCACCCGAGCGCCAGCTCCTCGGGCTCTATGATCTTTTTCTGGCCCATCGCAGCACCCTCTGCACCTTTGTCGTCCTTCTTGTCGCCGTCTAAACTCATTGGCGGCTCTTTGGTGGTTTTGTTGGATGTAAACAAAAATGAAAATATTTCCTAATCACCCTAATCACTCAGGCATAGGCCTACACGCTCTACTGGTCCTTGAACACCCTAACAAAACCTACAAATCGCCAAACATCCCAACAAACACCTTATGTAAACTCCACCTACACATGGCACTACATCCCTACTAAATCTCGTTCATAGAAACTGGTGGGTCTCTGGCTTACGGCCTACTTCATCAAAAAACCGCGCGAGTAAACTACGAAGAATACTGGCAGCTGTGTCTGAGCACATGGCTCACATCTTTGGTTTATACTTGTACTTGTACCCAGTATGATATCTTTTATGCTCAGGATGATACCTACAAGTGCTAGTCAGTTCAGGCGCACGCCCATTACCACCACTAGCACAGGTTGTAGGGTTCAGCTTAAACCCTCACTATAAGCGCACTATTCTTTGGTGCAGGCCAATTCCCACCCAAGTTCATACTTGATCATAATCTTCTAATGGCTCTTCAAAGTCATATACGGATGATCCACACTGGGCCAATCTCACTCACAGACAAAGTGGCTTAATCTGGGCTGAAAGGCCAGAACTAGATTTCAGTCTCAGTGGCCAGGAACATAATGTAAACAGCACATGCCTGGCACTGACTCTGGAGCTGTGTGGGGAGGTGCACCGGGGTGCATGAATTGGGTCCAGCTTCAGCACGTTTATTTTAGGCAGAGAATGTGTTAGTCTAATACCTGTCCCTGAACTGCTCTGGGTCGAAGGGGATGCCCGGGTGGGTTTCTGGGGTGGCTGTGTCGTCCTCCTTCCAGATTTTGATGCTCTTGTCGGCCTCGCCCGTAATAAGTCTCATTCCAGTTCTGTCAAACGTGCTGGAGTAAATGCCACACTCCGAGTCGAGGGAGCCCGGCAGGTTTGTGGTGCGGAGCTGCTGGAACTTGTGGCCCGTTTTCCAGTCGTAGAAGCAGCAGGTGCCGTTGTCTCCGCCGCTAAACATGACGTTATCCTGGTTAATGGCCAAAGTGTTGATGATGGAGTCGTGTGCGGGCCTGAAGTTGAGCATGAAGCTGCCCTCGGGGAACTTCCACTGCTTGATGGCGTCCGGGGCGCCCGTGGCAAAGGTGTACTCGGTCGGGTGCAGTGCCAGGGCCCGGATAGACTTTTTGTGGTGGGTCAGAACCGTCTGTGTCTTGCCGCTGCACAGGTCCCACAGCCTCACCGTCTTGTCGTTGGAGGTGCTGACGATCTGCGGGTCGGTGGGCTGGCACCGCACCTTGGTGACGGGCGACTTGTGGCCCGTGAGGGTGAAGATCTCAGTCGCAGTACGAATATCCCACACTTTGACGGTGGAGTCTCTGCTGCCCGTGACGATGATGTTCTGGGTCGGGTGGATGTCCATCGAGTACACCCCGGACAGGTGCCCGTGGTAGTCTCTGATGATCTTGTTCTTCTCGAGGTCCCAGCACTTGACCGACTTGTCCTCCGAGCACGAGAACATGTACGGGTGCCTGTCGCTGATGGCGATGTCGCGCACCGTCATGATGTGGCCTGTGAGGGTGAGCCTGAGCTGGCCGGACGCGAGGTCCCAGATCTTGATGGTGCTGTCGTTGGACCCGGACGCAAAGAACTTGTTCTCGGGCTCTGTCGCCAGGCACCGCACCCAGCCCTGGTGGCCTGCGATCACGCGCATCAGCTTCCACGGCGCATGCCACTGCGGCTTCTCGGGCACGTAGAACTGGCTCTCAGCGTGCTGGGCGCGCACCAGGCTCCTGGACGCAGCCCCCTGCTGGACCCCCTGCTGGGCCCCCTGCTGGGCCCCCTGCTGGGCCACAGAGTCGCCCACTAGTGCCAGCTGTCCCTGGGCTGACCCCTGGGTCCCCTGGGTCCCCTGGGTCCCCTGGCCCTGCGACATTATCGCCTGGATTTGCTGCTCCGTCTCGGGCACCTCGTGCACCCCAGCCTGCTCCCGCAGATATCTCGGTATCTCCATGGCCCCCTGGTACCCCAGGCGCCTCTTGTAGCTCTTGTAGCCCGAGTCCACCGGCTCGTGGGCACCCCCCAGCCCAGCTGGCACGCCCTCGCCATACAACAACTCCGTCTCCTCCCTCAGCTCGGCCACGCGTGTCTGCAGCACGCTAGCACTGCCGCTCCCAGCACCCTCGGCTGCTCCCAGCACACTCACCGCAGCATCCTCGCTAAACAGTGCCATCTCAGCTGTAATTAAAATTTAGCTCATCGCGTGAAAAATTTAGGCTGAAAATATTTTCCAGGCAGGCAAGCAGTTGGCAGAATGAGCGGTGCAGAGAAAAGAGGCGCTGAGACTGCGCTGGAGCCGGCCAAGAGAGCCAAGCTGGAGCACCAGAGGGGGCTGGAGGAGAAAGATGTGGGCATCACGTCGTATATTTCTACGGGTCTGCCTGGGTTTAGTGGGAACATTAAGCAGAGGTACACTGACTTTCTGGTGAACGAGATTGACCTTGCGGGGCGCGTGCTGCACCTGGAGGACGAGGGGCTGCCTAGCAAGCGCTCTGCTGCTCGGAAGGGGCCTGCCGAGGCTTCCCAGGGCCCTACAAAAGGCACTGAGGCTTCCCAGGGCCCTACAGAGGGTGCTGACGGCCCAGCTGAGGCCACTGAAGGCCCTACAAAAGGCACTGAGGCTCCCCAGAAATCTGCTGGAGGTGCCGATGCCCCAGCTGAGGCCACTGAAGCTCCCCAGAAATCTGCTGGAGGTGCCGATGCCCCAGCTGAGGCCACTGAAGCTCCCCAGAAATCTGCTGGAGGTGCCGATGCCCCAGCTGAGGCCACTGAAGCTCCCCAGAAATCTGCTGGAGGTGCCGATGCCCCAGCTGAGGCCACTGAAGCTCCCCAGAAATCTGCTGGAGGTGCCGAGGCCACAGCTGATGCGGCAGGCCAAGCTGGGGGCGTCCTGCTTGCACAGCACCGCATCAAGCTGCTGGAGCTGTTTGGCGAAGAAGACCTGACTAAAATCGAGCACCTGAGCAGCGGCAACGGGTCGAAATTCACCTCCACGGCCGCGTTCCACGACAAAAAGGCCCGTGGCGAGATCCACCAGCTTGTTAGAGCAGCGTTCCACGGCAAAATCGACACCGTCACCACCGAAACCAACCATTTCCTCTTCTGCCTAAAGACAAAAGGCTCTGGCAGATCAAACTCCACCAGAAAGTCCCTCAAGGAGATCGCCCAGGACGAGAACCTCGGCGACATCAAGGACTACCTGCACTTCCTCATCTACAAGGAGAACAAGGAGACCATGGAGGTGGAGTCGCTAATTTCCAAGACTCTGCGCCTCAAGCCCAAGCAGATCACCGTTGCTGGCACCAAGGACCGCCGTGGAGTCACCGTCCAGGCAGCCTCCATCCACAAGCTCACTGCTACCCGGGTCTCGGGCCTCAACAGGTCCCTGAGGGGCATCAGGCTCGGGGGGTTCCATTATAAGGACGAACAGCTGAGCCTGGGAGACCTCACGGGCAACGAGTTCATCATTGCCATCAGAGACGTGCACCTGCTGGCACAGACAGACCTCAGCCTGGACGAACTGCTGGCGCAGAACGTGGCCTCGCTCAACACCAACGGGTTCATCAACTACTTTGGTATGCAGAGATTCGGTACGTTCTCCATTGCCACGCACCACGTGGGCAAGGAGATCCTGTGCGGCAACTACGACAAGGCAGTGGAGCTCCTGCTGTCTGAGCAGGACATTGTGTCGCCAGACTCGGTCGAGGCCAGACGAAACTGGGCCCAAACCAGGGACCCGCACTCCACCCTCAAGATGACCCCAAGACGGTGCATTGCCGAGTACTCCATCCTGCGCCAGCTCGTCAACGAGAAGAAGGACCCGCAGACCAAGCAGTTTGCCAAGGGCGCATACTACAACGCCATCAGCCAAATTCCTAGAAACCTGAGAATTATGTACGGCCATGCGTACCAGAGCTACATCTGGAACATTGTTGCGAGCTTCAGGGTCCAGAACATCGGGCTGCAAGTTGTGGTGGGCGACCTGGTGCTCGAGGAGGAGGCTGACGAGGCCCTGGAGCACGAAGACGACTTCAAAGAAGATGTCAGAAAGGAAAAGTACCAGAGAGCCCGGGCTGTGACCCAGCAGGACATCGATGACGCGAAGTACACCATCTTCGATATCGTGCTGCCAACCCCGGGCTTCGACGTCAAGTACCCAGAGGACCAGCGACTGTTCAACCTGTACAAAGAGGTGATGGGCAGAGACGGGTTGGACCCTTTGAATATGGTGAGAAAAGTGAAAGAGTTCTCCTTCTCGGGCTCGTACCGTAAGGTGGTGTCCAAGCCAAACAACATCGAGTACTTTGTCAGAAAGTACAGTGACCCCAACGACCAGCTCATCAAGACAGACTTGGAGATTCTCAGATTGAAGAAGCAAGACCCACAAGCCGCCATTCACCAGATCAACCCGTCTGCTGACAACGGTGACAAGACTGCGGTCATCTTGAAGTTCCAGCTGCAGTCGGCCTGCTATGCTACAATGGTCCTCAGAGAGATCATGAAGACCGACACCGGCCGTCATGGCGACCTGTGCCAGGTTAAGCAGGAGAACTAGTTGCAATCAAACAACAGATATACAGTTAGATGTTAGGTGTTAGATGTTAGAGGTTTATGAGCTTTTACGGTTGACAACGGCAACGATTTGGAAATGAACTATAAACAATGCATAAGGTATTGGCCACAAGTGGCACACTAATAAACTCTATTGGATTTCTTAGTCTTTGATAACTTTGAGATGTATTTTCTTCTTCTACCACGTTCAGCCACTTTCTCCTTCAGCTCTTGCTGTCTTCTCTTCTCCAACACGAAGGGACTCACCTCGTTCAGCTGTCTGGCAACCTCGTACGGAACTTTGTCCCAATCAGAGTAGTTTTTCAGTCCGGTTGGTGATATTGGCCAAATACTGCAACTCTCCAAGTTCTCAAACAGCTTCAAGTTGTCCTCTAAGCTGGAAACAAAGTTCTTCTTCTGCTTAGGAATGCTCAGTGGTTTGTGTCCGGATACTATCGAATCGATTACCAGGGTTTCGTCATCGATAAATGTCGTTTGTGGTGCTTTAGGAATCTTCGAATAGTCTATTTTCTTCTTCTTCTTGACGATTGGCTGTGCTGATTTGCTGGCTGGGTGTCCGCTCTCACTTTTCACTTTCTTCTTCTCTTCGGCATTCGCAAGGTTCTGGTTGCTCAGCGCATTGTACTCATTCTTCTGTTTTAAAACTTTGGTGGCAACTGCATTTTTAAAATAGTTTGTGCTGTTTGTTGACTTGCTGGATTGGAATCTCGCACTTACAACATGCTGCTTTGCCACCACGCGTGAGGTTCTGAGTATCGAAAACATCAAATACCGCTAGGTTGTCTGTTAATACACCCTTGTTTTGTTGTGTTTCCCTAATTTCATCCTTTCATTAAAAGTAAAATTTAATTATCAATTTGTGACACTGCGAGGCGGGTAATGTCGCTTCACGTGATATGTCACGTGATACAATCTAGTTGTGACTGAAGTAGCTGACTATATGCAGCACATACCCAGACTAACCTCTTTGGGTACGGTTACCTCCTACTAAGATCAGAGGCCACTACTAACCTCTTGAAGCTATCAACTCCTACTTCAGTTCTTATTTAGCTCATATGTCTTTGGCTGAAACTCGCATAGTTCTTTGGCCCTTTCTTAAGTTAATAGAGTAGCAGGCCGTGTCTCTACGATAGGGATGTTATCTGAGTACAATATTAATTAAGCTGTTATTTTCACATAATAGGTCTGAGCATAGATTGGATTTTGTTATGCTCCATCTCTCTTCTCAGAGCAGAGAATGCTGTTTTGCAGCTGTTTGTAGGCAGAGTAGACGATCTATGCACGCCTATGATCTTTGGCTGGATATTATAAGTGAAACTCTTTGGCTCCACAAGCTGAGTTGTTGAGATATTAGTTGTGTGTCTGTATGGATTTCTTCTTGGTATAGTTACTGAGACCACAGAAACGTTGTCTTGTTCTTGTTCGTCTTTTTGTAGTTGCTCAGGCACCTCAGCTTCCACAACTGAGAAATCATGGGCACTGGATTTGGAGCTCGTTAAGGTTGGCGATTCGCTAAACTGGCTTTCTGAATATAATGATTCCAGATCTTCATTTTCAATATTGTCAGCTCCACTAGCATGAACCTTCATTGCACCAGAGTCAGAGTCGCAATGTTTGTCTGTTGCAGATCGATAGTACTTCAAGTTGCACTCAACTCTTCTGACAATAGCTTCAGTTAAGTACTTGTTCCAGTGGTCCTGGAATAGTTGTTCAAATGTGCTGAAGCTATCCTGCAAAGAAACATCATCGTTGCTGTCCTGCACCTCCTGTTCCTCTTTTTCCTTCTCTGCGTCAAGTATCAACTTGAGAGCAGGAGTGGAGGCAATTCTGTGTGGTGGTAATGGAGGTGGGACTGCAGATCTCGTAACTAGGACATCTCTCGAGCTGGAGCTCGATGGAATATACTCATAAAAAGGAATGGACTCTTGATCCTCAAGATCTAAATTAGGCCCATACAGTTCATTATCAACTTCTCTCTTAAGCTCAGAGATGGATCTCACTTTTTCCAAAGGTGCCGATATTTTATACCGTCTCGATGACTTGAATCTCGACAGTCTGAAAGTTTTAGACTTGAGTTTGAATGATGACACTTTCTTCTTGGTGACAACTCTCCAGTTGTTGAACTTGCTGCCCCATTTGGAGAACTTGGTTCTCAAGTTGGTTAGCCAGCCGACTTTGTACTTGATGGCCTTTGATCTTTTCAGTGAGCTCTTTTTGTAGAGCGAGGAGTCTTCGCTGTAAACTCTCGCCAGGTTTCTGACCGAGCTGGTTCTCTTTGTGTGCGTGGACAAGAAATTGGATCTTGCAGAGTCGGTTTTGGAGATTTCTCTTTGGGCACGAGGTGATATTATCACCGATGGCAACCGTAGTAGCTGGTTCTCAACTATCTGGTGAGGTATTTCCGGCAGCGGATGGCTGTTGTTCTCCACTGATGGCTGTCCCAGCACGGCTTCCACCATTGTCTTGTGTTTTGGCTGCGCCACAAGCTGCTCCACATCCGGTACCTCCTGCTGCGCCACCTGCGCCATCTGCGCCATCTGCGCCATGTGCTGTGGCTGAGCATCCTCCTGCGCCACCTGCTGCGCATCGTCCGAGTAGAACGATATTATGTCGTTGTAGTAGTCCTCGCCATAGATGTAGTTGTCGTACTTGTTGCAGTAGTCGGTGTACTCCTCGACCTGGGAGCATCCGTACGAGTCGAAACTGTACCCACTGGAGCTCGCATGGCTGCTCACAGACGCGCTGCTCTCTGCGTACTGGTAGTATGGCTGCACCTGGGGCCCGCTAAGCACCACTGGCCGCGCCTTCAGCTGGTCCAGGTCCTCCTCGCTAGGAAACTTGAACCCAAGACGCTCGCCGTCATAGGTTGCAGTTCTCTGATGCTGGATTGGGGTCATTGGTGTTTGTGTCAAACCTTTAAACCTGTTTATGCTTGGACTGAATAACTGATAGAGTGCTTAGGGGACTGAAAAAATGTGCAGCCTGCCCGTTTATATTTCAGCTGTGGGCTGCCAGCTACCAGCACTGCATGGCAGGGCTGGCACCAAAACAAACAAACAAACAAACAAACAAACCATTTTTCCTTCGCGGCTGGCTGAAAAAATTCGGCTGGTTGAAAAAAAAAACTATTTAGGAAATTTCTAATTTAGAGCTGAGGTGCTGAGATGGCTGAGAAGTTCGAGTTTGTGAGGACAGAGGACACTGACAGACGGTTCTTGCTGAAAAATGATGACGTTTCTCCACAAGTAAAGAAATACTTTAAAAGAAAACTGGCTCTGTTCAGGTACTTCAATGAAGGCATCTACATGACAGATGAGCTGCTGTTCTCGGTGACCCCAGAGGCTGTTGCTGTGTTTACAGCAAAGTTTGTCAAGTCGTGCAACCCCAACTTTAAGACTGTGCTGGATGTGTTCTGTGGAGGAGGCGGTAACACCATCCAGTTTGCAAAGTATTTTGATAAGGCTATTGGCGTTGATATAAGCGAGGAGAACCTCACGTGCACGGCACGCAACTGCCAGGTGTACCAGGTGGACCAGCATGTTGAGCTGTACAAATGTGACTGGTCCATAGCGGGCGTAGATCACGATTTCTACAATAGTGATCTGTTTACTAAGAACAAGATAGATTTCATATTTGCGTCACCACCATGGGGAGGTCCGAGCTACGGTGCACTGGAGACATTTGACCTGGACGATCTGCTCCCGTTGAAGCTGGAAGAATTGCTGAAAAGCTTTTTTAAAGTGACTTGTAACGTGGGGCTGTTTCTGCCCAAAAACTCCAATGTCGAGCAGATATCAAGCATCACAAAGAAGCTGCTGGGCAACGACGCAGTGTGCAGGATCATTTACACCAAGCAGCTAGGGCATGTCAAGGCAATGACTGTGTTTTGGGGTGATTGCTTCATGCCTCAAAACTATGGAAACTATGGAAATTAGTGGTTTGAATTGTCTATGGAATGAGTTATATAACAGCAGTGAATGAAACAATCATGACTTCAGGTTCAAATGGTTCAGTCTTTCAGACTCTTTCAACGGTTTCAAAGTCTCGAAAGCTCCGCTCTCTCTTCTGGAATCGTTGATATTGATTGTATTGATCAAGCTTTCGCGAACTCTTTTAGCGCTTTGTAACGCTTTGATAATCTTTTCTTTATTTTTCAGTTGTGATTTTAAATCAAATATCTCATCTTCTTGTTCCCTCAGTATCAGATCCACTTCGTTCGAATGTGCTGATTTCGATGGTGATGATGACGATGTTCTATTCAAACTTTGGGATTCTCCCTGTGATTTCTGCAATTCCATCTTCAATTGGGTTTCTAAATGATTTATATATGATTTGTATTCATCAATTTCTGCAAAAGTCTTTTTAAATAACTGCTCAACTTTCAATATTATTGAATCAGAAATTGAACTAAAGTCATTGGTTTCTGTAGATTTCTGGAATATATCATTTATGATATCATTCTTTAGAACCATCTTTTCTGCAAAGCTTTCATCATTAAGTCTTTTAAAGTGCTCCAATCTTTCAATTAGTATACGATTTTCTGCACTTAACTGTTGTATTTCATTGTTATCGTCCTCATTCATCTTTAAAGATTCACCTTTACCACTGTTAATATTATTATTGTTATTGCTACTCTTCAATGCTACTATCTCATCTTGCTGCTCGTTAATCTTCTGCTTCAACTTTTCAATGATACGATCTTTTTCATTTGTTATATCAATCTCATTCTTTTTAACTGTCAAATTGATATTTTTTGCTCTTGCTGCAAATCTAACTGTGTTCACAGTTTCTGCTAATGCATGGGCACTTGTATGAATCGTACATAATATCGAAACAATCGAATCTCCTGATAATGCTGGTTGTAATATTCTTGTCAATTTCGAGTCTCTATATGGTATGTGTCCACCGCTTGAGGATGGTGATGATAACTTGACAATCACACTACCTAATGCCAACAAAGATTTA
This sequence comes from [Candida] sp., assembly GCA_030570575.1. Taxonomy (NCBI): domain Eukaryota; kingdom Fungi; phylum Ascomycota; class Saccharomycetes; order Saccharomycetales; species [Candida] sp. Next base: position 228,455 of record JAJLVZ010000010.1, on the reverse strand, counting down.
TTGATAAACGAACCTTCTTTTCTTCTTTCGGTTTGTCCAGTAGCTCTTTCAGAACCTGCTAAATCACATAATGATAATGTGCTAAATGTTTCCAAACCTGTTACTGTATTAATGATTTTAATTCTGATTAAAATAATAGCATGAGATCTTGAACTTCTGGTATTGAAGTCAGTTTCCCCTGTACGTCTGTTTTGATCTCCTTTGTTGATTAAAGACAATAATTCAGATTTATTAGAAACTGATTCTTCAACTAATCCAATAACCTTCACACCAAAGTTTGGTACATCTCTGATTTTCAACTCTGCACTGTTATTTATGTTGTTACCAATTGAATTTCGTGGATTACTAAACTGATCAATATTCAATAAATCAAATATTCTCTCATTGTAAATCTCCAAATATGAACATTTAATTTCATAGTTGAGTGTGTTCTTGTCTGAATTATCAATTCTATTAAAAATTTCATTAATGGATAATGGAATGACACCAGGCTCTTCCTTTGTACCGGACATAGAATAAGTTTTACCTGATCCTGTCATACCATAAGCAAAGACAGTTGCATTAAATCCGTCCATTAACTGATCTATCGAGTTCTTAACAACTTTATCATAAACCTCTTGATTGCTGACTTGTGGCTGAAACACATGGTCAAATTTGAACTCGCCAACATCGTTATGCTGAATCATATTATCTGTCAGTAACCACGGATCTCTGAGAAATGTCTCAGATGGCTTCGCTCTTATTGCAACTGAAATTGTACCTGTATAAGGTTGTGAAACTGGAGCAAACGAAGGTGTTGTTGGTCTTGACAGCGACCTAGTAGATGACAAGCTCGACTGCGAGCGCTCTTTGACTGGTGAGAACCCGCGATCATTGGGAAATCTTGGTCTGGTGGCACTGCTATTCAGTCTTGATAAGCTTGATGGCGTTTGTGATCTGGAAAAACTCATCGACGGAGTAGAAGGCACAGTCGCTGATCCCGCGTGTCTTCTAGGTGTCTGGCTCCTTGAATACATCACTTCAAAGCGGTTTAACCTCTCAAACGGCTGCTTGTTTACAACTTCACAATTGTTTGTGTTTGTTTTTGTTTTGTTTTTGTTTTGTTTTGTTTTTGTTCTGATTTTGTTGTTATGTAGCTGCTTAGTAATAAAACGTTATAGGCGGGTAAAACTTTACAACTCAGATAGAAGTAATTGATTGATTTAACATTTGTAAAAAAACATAGCAATACAGACAGACAGTGGTACTGTCAGAATGAATGGATAAAATTGGATAAAAAAATAAAGATTGTGAGTCTATTGGTTAAAAAAAAAACCACAGCTTAGGCAGCCTTAGCTAAACCAACGGCATCATTACCAATGTCATAAATGGAATAGAATTTACGTAGGAATGAGTCACCTAAGATTGCTAGTGGGCCAATTGGGGCTGGGAAGTCTAGAGCAGTGAATGCAGAAACACATGAACCTGAAACTTCTAAGGTGTAATCATATGGGCCAATTGTGAAGTTGTAGCCATCTAAAGTGAAGGTTAAATCTGGTAAGGAGTCTCTTGTTTCACACTCAACGGTGTACTGACCAGACCATGATTTTTTAGCACCAATTTCGGCATTTAAAATCTCTGCTAAACCTGATGGTAAAGCGATTAATGAGGTACCAGTATCAATTGCTGCACCGGTGTTTTCCAATTCTGCGTATTCGTCACCAAGACCAATACCGTCGAATTTAACTTCCCAATAAGCTTTACGGCGAACTGGTAACCAGGTGATTTTACCTTCATATTTTGATTTATCAATTCCACCGAAAGTTGCAACACCACCATCTTCTGACTCATTTGCATCACCTAAATAGAATGCAAACTTTGGTTCATCTAATAAACCTAATTCAATGGCTTTATAGATTGGTGGAACAATCTTGTTAACGGAGATTGAATCATATGCTAAACCTAAAATACCGTCGAATTTACCGAATGCAAATGCTAAACCTGGTTCGCTTGTTGCTTCTGCAAAATCCTGTTTTGGAATAATCAAGTCGCCAAGTTGTAGTGTATCTTGTGAGACATAACCTTCTAAAGAGCCAGATCCGTATCTAATTTCAAATTCACTGCCATTAGCTTTGTAAGTTGAGGATGCATCATGGTCATACTTGGAGTGTAAGTAACATGCTAATGATGTACATTCACTACCTGGAACCCACAAGTTTGAGGAACCAGTATCCAAGATCACTTTGAATGGCTGGCCTGGCGTACCAATTTGGATTTCAGTGTAATACTGAGCATTCAAGTAGTTTGTTAGTGGAGTTTCATGGTTACTATTTGAGTCAACCAAATTTGGTAATCCAGCTTCCGGATAAGCTTTCTGAAACAGGTTCATATATTTGTTACCCAATTGAATCAAGTGCTCTTCAAAAGTTGCATCTTTCAACTGATCATCAAGGGGACGTTTGTGGATTTTAGCTGAGTGAACTTTTGCGTCAGCTGGGTTGCTGTTAAACGCAACTAATGCAACCGCAATAGAGTATAAAGTGCTGAATTTCATTTCAGTTGTTTGTTTATCGTGCTTCAATCTGTAAAAATATCTGTGAAAGTTGGTTGTGTAGCAAGCAAACAAACAATCAATCAATTATCAGCTATTTTGTGACAGTGGCAAAAGAAGAAATTTAACTTTTTAATTAACTTCTCCTTATTTTGTAAAATTTACTTTTTTTGCTATCATCACATCCAGACATTACATTGCAAATTAAGCTTACAGAGTTAAAAGTGACACATTTTTATATTTATTTAACATTTTGAATGATATTTCTAGTGATTTAGAGGCTCTGTTCACCAGTCGTCATCGGATTCCTCTGCGTCGCTGTCAACACCCATTCTGCCAGCGCGGGCTTTCAAGGCCTCGGCAATACCTCCAGCCAAACTGGTTTCCTCTTGCTTCTTTGCCAGTAATGCTGCAGCTAAACCGCCACCTAGACCATTGCTGTTACTTGGTGCTGTGGCTGTGGTTGTAGCCGTGGTTGTTTGCTGAGCTGGCTGCTGTGTTTGTTGTGGCTGGGACTGTTGGATAGGTGGGGCAGGTGGAGGTGCAGGCTTTGATGATGGCATTTCACATTCCACAACATAGTTACCAGGAACCCAGCCCTCTTTGGCACCATCCAATGTTTTAGCCAGCCACCATCCATTTGCTTCTTTTCTTAGAATGTAGACAATCTCGTCCTTCTTGATTGGAAGTTCCGATGCGCTCCCGGTACCAACAAAATCGTATGCTGCTTTATATGTAGGATCGGCCGGTTTCGATGCTGGTGGTGGAGGTGGTGGGGGAGGTGTGTGGTGCTGCACAGGCTGTTGTACAGGTTGATTAACTTGCTGTTGAGCAGGTTGTGGCGTGAGAACAGTCTTTTTAGCAGGTCTTGGTGGTGGAACCTTTCTTTGAGTTTGTGCAGTAGCTGGATGATATGCTGCAGAAGCTGCTGCTGCTGCTGCTGGATTAGGTTGAGCAGGTTGCACTCTTTGCGCTGGTTGTTGAACCTGATGAACTTGTTGGGTACCAGGAGCTGGTGGTGGTGCCTTCTTAGCAGTTGTCCCAGTACTTCTTGGGACACTTGCAGAAGGTTTATAAGTGTTTCTTGGAGTGAAATCCAAAGCTGCAGTTGATTTTAAACCGTTCTTTGGTTTTTTATGATTTTTAGAATTTGCTGGATTACCTGATCTAACTTGAATTGTACTTGACTTATAAATATCACCATATTTTGGTGCATTTTCATTAATTGTACTCTTAACCAAATGGAATTTACCTGGTTTCTTTTGATACGAAATAGTTTCACCAATCTTGATAGAAATTGAACTATTTAGTTTTTTCAAATGAGTTAAAAACTCGGTCTTGAATGGTAAATTCAATAAAGGATCTGGTTGTTGAGATGAACTTAAAGAAACTGCAATCCAATCATCTTGTAAATTGGTTAAACCTAAATAATTAATATTTGATAAAGGAATATCATATTCAATCGAATATGAAACTTTTCTATCAACAATGTTATGAGCAATAATTAATAATTTTGAGTTTGTAATGAAAACAGTTCTTGTTAATCTGAGAGCTGATCTACCAAATTTTGTTTGTAAGATTTCACAATTTGAACTGAAGATAATTTTATCTTTAATTCCAGCTTGGGATGCAATGAATTTACCCTTTGATTTTGATTCGTTGGCGCACAAATAATCTCCCATAAAAGCCCTGTAGCCTAATAACGAATAACTACGACGCTGCTTTCTATTAGCCAACAAGCTGTTACCGTAATCTCTTAATTGTTCAAATTTATTGCCTTCTTTCTTTTCTCTCCAAAATCTTTGAATTAAAATTGCTGCATCAATTTTTCTTTGTTGGTAACGTCTCCAAGCTCTTTGAATTCTTGCTGCCATATTATACCAATATCTGTCTCTTAAATTCTCCAGTGCAAATAAAGTCTCAGGAGTTTTAATAAAGACTTTGGAAACCCCCATTTGAAATTCAGTTGACGGAATTTTTGAATCATTTAAAATCTGGACAACACCGGCTTTAGCATCTCCCTCCCAAATGAATTCACCTGCATAACAACACTTTGGTGATAACAAATAAAATCTCTGTAAGAAAATTTCGAAAGTTTGTCTATATGCAAAACCTGCTCTTCTAATTCTAACATTTTCTTTCAAACCTAAGTATTTAACTTGATGTAAAACTTGCTTTTGATCATATTCAGTTGGAGATCTATTTTGATTTGGTTTAATGGTTCTAATATAAGAAGGAGAAGATTTTGCTAAAGTTGTAACTAAATCATTTGCACTTTTGACAATTCTATCACTTGCAGTTGGTGGTCTTCTTTTTGATTCTTGGTTAACGGCATCTGGAAATAAGATATGTAGATATTCATTTGTCGAAGTTGAAATTAAGTCCAATAAATCTTTCAACATTTGATCTTTATTTTTGTCAGTCATTTGATTGATTTCATAAGTAACATCACCTGCATAATGTTTAACAATGAATTTTGATTGTCTTAATTCGAAATATTTCGAAGAAGCCACCATATTTAATCTCTGAGCAAAAGATTGATCTGCTGCACTTGAATCAGCATGAGCAGTTGCACAAGCGTCACTTAATGCAGCAAAAATACCAGGAGGTCTTTTACTTTCAATTAAATCACAAACGACTTTATTATTGAAATAATCAATTGGGGTCCATTTGATTTGTTCTTTAATATATTCATCTTGCTCAGATTTTAAGGTCAATTGAATAAAAATTTGTTGCAATTTTTCATTAACATAATTAATACAGATTTGTTCAAACGAGTTATGTTCAAAAATCTCAAAGCCGTAAATATCTAAAATACCAATAGATTTTGAGGCACCAGCCATTGAATGTAAAGACACATTAACTCTGTCCACAATCCAATCAAATAGGTTGTTGTATAAACCTTTGGCTAAAGCGTCTCTGACGGCTTTTGCTTGAACAATGTTTAATGGAACGTTGTACACAGAACCTCTTTTCATACCATGAGAAGTTTCCATGATTCTTTGAGTGACTGAATTGCATAAAGTTTGCGCATCAACTTGTAATAGGTAAGCAACAAAATTGGTGATTGAAGTATCGTGAACCTGGGAATTACCTTCTTGGTCTTCAGTGAAAGTGATGTTACCAATCCATAGGATAGCTGACAAAATTCTGAAAATATTATCTTGTTCTGCTTGTGTAATACCAATAGTATTCATTGCATTTAGAGTTTCCTTGAAATCCTTGACATCGTCAATTGAGTTAACAGTAGTACAACCTGAAGCTGAAGTGTATAAATATTGATCAGGTTGTTGAATACCCAAGTTTGTTCTGTAAGTTTCCGAAGCACCTTTTGCAAATTGATAAAAGATGTGGAAGTTACGTTCATTTTTGATTTGACTGACAACTCTTTGTTTCTCTAATAAGTAATTTGTGATGTTACCACTAACTGGTTCAAAAGCTTCATTGAACTCAATCTCCAGGTATTTACCGTGTCTTGAACTATTATCATTTCTCAAAGTCTTGGCACAACCAAAACTCTCTAACAACGGATTTGTTGCCAGTACAATATCCTTGATTTTTTGGATTTGGATGGAGGAAGAAGAAGATCCTGAAACTGCTGCAATATACTGCATGATTCTCTTTGCAGCTTCAGTTTTTCCTGCACCTGATTCTCCAGAAATAATCACACACTGACTTTCATTGTATGCTTTCATATTGTAAAACATGGATTCAGCAATTGCAAAGACATGTGGTGGTACTTCTAATCTGTTTTTACCCTCATAACTTCTTAAAACTTGCTCTGTGTAGATTCCCAGGTCTCTGAATGGGTTGACTGAAATCAGCACATGTCCAATGTAAGTATAGATGATACCGTTCTCGAATCTTTTCTTCAAATTGTCGTTGATGGATTCATCAGAAATAGTTGTCAACAAAGTTAAATCTGAGACACCAACTTCCTTCTTTTTGCCGACATCAAAAGTGGCTTTCTGAATCCCATTTCTTTTCGCTGGTTGCTGTTTTGTTGTGTCTTTGTTTCTTCTCCTTGTGATTGCCATTGCTATCTATTACCGTTTACTATTATCGTGGTTTAGGGGTTAAATGTTGTCACCCTTAGTTGTTGGAAAAAGCGCTTGATGGATATTGTTCTGAACGTCTATAATATTGTATGCGCTATAGCTTGCGATTCGCTGGGGTTCAGACGCTTGTTTCTTCAACTCAATTGGCCGTTTGTCTTTAAACAATTAACGATCAGAGTAAATTTATAATTAACGCACAAAAAATTGTAATCAAAAAAATTGTGTTTCGGCTTTTCATTTCGCCTTACAACAAAATTATTATTTATAAGGTAAAAGTTAAAGTAATCAGCTACAAAAGACAACCATGAAAACCCCATTTAATAACAAACAAAAACAAAAGCTAACTAATAAATAATCACCAGAGCTTAAAAGTTCACTCTGTTGTTTGGTTCGCTCTTCACCTTGATAACAGTTTCTTCGGCAATTGAGCTTTTTCTTGATCCATCACCTAGAGACTCACCATCTGAAGCTGAGGTCATAGAAGTGACAGAGTCCTTTCTCACCTTCAAGATTGGTGGCTCCTTGGAAATTGGGTATGACGTGTATGATGTACCGGCATTGGCCTGGTTGTAGCGTTGAGTTGAGTATTTGTGTGGTCCGCCGCTCCACAGATTGATGTATTTATCGAATATTCCTGACATGTTGTGCGTGTAATTTGTTGATCGCGATACAAGAAAGTTGCGAAACATTTCAGAATTGGCTCTCTTTATATACACGAGCTGGCACCATTAATCACATTGGTAGTCAGCTGGTCAAATCTTTGATATTTTATGAGCTTTTACAATAGAGGGGAATTCTAGATTTGAAAGAAAGAGGCACAACAGCAGATTTAGCTTTTAGCAACTGTGATTTTTTCTGGTTCAAACACACACAGATCGACATTGACAGCTGCTGTAGGCTATCTAACCCTCACTAAAGGCTCACTCACAGCCACAGAGGCACACCAGCTGATAACAGCACAGTTGTCATCGCATGGCATTACAATTCTGGATTTACCTAACAAAAACCTCTTAACACATTTTATATTTTAATTACTTTTATCAACTATTCACAGGGGATTCTAGATTTCACATCTTGTTGGGCTACCCAGCACCAGGGTTAATTCTCTTTTGCTTTGCTTTTCTTCTTATCTTGTATAATTAGTTCCCTTTGTTTATCTAATTCGATATCGGTCTTGTAACTTCTGATGCAGTCGTTCATCTTACCTTTCTCTTCATTACACTTGAAAATAACTCCCAGTCCCGCCTTTTTAGAGCACTGCGCAAACACTAAACAAGACAGTTAGCTGATACCACCCCGTTCTTGCATTTGGAAACAAATACTCACATCCAACAAGCTCATCACACGATTTGTACGCATTCGCTTTCCAGTTCTTTAAAGCTAGTTTCTCTTCTTGTGGTGTAAGAACCCACACTGGCAGTCTCACGTTATGCTTATCCATGCCTTTGAGACGTTCCGATATCAAAATAGCAACCTGTAGCCCAAAGATTTATCAGCTTTAACACTAAAACGCTAATTTTTTTTTCTCCTTCAAAAATTGACTTAATTACAATTTTTTTTGGGCTTTGTTTACATTTTACAAATCAAAATCAATAAACTTTTAAATCACACAGGTTGGTGTTATCAAGCTTCGTGGGAAGTTGTTAAAAAGTCTGGCAAATAAACTCAAACTGGTCTAGAAACAAAGCAAACAGCAAGATAAGAGAAACAATAATGCTTCAGGAAAACCCAGCTGATTTACTGCGTGAAACAATCGAAGGTTGTGATATTGAAACAGACCTAGACACGATTGACAGAATATCAGAAAATCTTGCAAAGCTACACCATGAACGCGAGCTGAAAATTGGGGCTAAACAAGAAGAGCTAAAACAACTATCGATAAAATTAACAAACAAAGAAAATCTGATTAATGAGATTGTGAATTCAAGTAATCGCAAAAAGATTATTGATGAAATGAATAGAAATGAGATAATTGAATTTGAAATCAATAAAAACTTGAAGAACTTGACATCCTTGAAACAGAATTTCTCAAATGAATTAAGTTTATTAATTGATCAGTTTAATAAATTAGAAAAAGAAATTGTTGAGTTCAACGAGTTAATCATAAATGAAAACAACGAGGTGGATTCGAATTTACTGAAACTAATAATCTATAAGAAGTTTGGTATCAAGCTTAATTTGAATGACAAAAAAGTTATTATATTTAATAAGAAATTGAACTTGACTGATACTTTAGACTATGATGATGAGAAACTAAGTAATTATTTTATATCAAATTTTATATGGGAGAGGCTTTGATGAGCCAAAGTAAATACAACAGGTGGGGTTTGAAATTCAATATGTACATTAATAAAACTAATAAAAAATTAGAAATTCTTTGGATTAACTCTCAGTGTTATTTTGGTGAAATGAGGAAATCTGTGAACACCCTTTCTGTAACCTTTTGAGTTCTTATTGAAATGCGTGTACTTGTCCTTTGGTTTCATATCTTTCTCTTTTGGTAAATTGAAGTATAAGTCTGTAACTCTTTTATTTGTTAAACCTTTTAGTTCTAATCCTTTATAGAGGTTTTCAATATTTTTATCAACTTGTTGCATTCTCAGTCTTAACCCACGCTTTTGGTGTTTTTTCATTCTCCAAGAAAAGCCCCAGAAGTAACCACCAAGAGTTTGGTTGGTTCCTTTGAACAGCCCAAACATTATTATACTGATTTAATTTGGACTAAATTTTGTTTAAATCGTTGGAAGTTTTCAATTTTTCAATTTTTCAGTTTAGAACTTGCTACGGCCACGAAGACTGTTATTTTAGTGTACACGAATATCTGTGGTGTACTGGTTATCTATTGTCAGCGCCCAGTGAGCCGCAATACCCACCAGATAGAGTAAAGTCTATATCGCATAATGGATAACCGACTGAAATCGGCGTAAGCTGTAAACTTAACCACAGTTTGTTGTGGTTCCGCTAAGATCGAGTCACTCTGACACAAGTTTTCTACCTGGCTGTTTCACTAAGCCACTCCAAATATCCCAAGGAGAGGCTGATGTTCCTTACGTCCAATGGGCCATTCCAAGTTCCCCAGCGAGACGATTTAACGTTCAAATGAAAAAAAGGGTATTCATCTACCCTTCCAGTTCATCTTGAACTTCATTTTCAAAAACCTTATGACTTGCCATAAATCTGTGCATCGTTAGTGTTCTGCTCCAGCATTTAACCTCAAAACTGGTGTAACTTACAAACTGCCATGTAGTATTCCTAGCTTTTTGATATCTTCAGCTTGCACAGAAGTCTCCTTGATCAGACTTTCAAACTCCTGTAAGTTGGATTGGAGCTTGGCTAGCTGTAGATTCAGATGTGATAGCTGCCTCTGCTTAAGTGTTGTTGATTTCTGCATTGTTTTCTATATTGGTTAACCTTTGTTTATATTTGTTTACTAAAATCATTTCCTATTTCTCAATCCCGTAGTTCACGTGACGGTCCACGTGACCAAGACTCTTAAGTGCGCACTACACGTGATGAGGCACGTGACCACCGAGTAAACGCAGTCCCCTTTTTGCCGTCAAAACTCGGAAATGGAAACGATGTCCCCTAATGTTTCCTAGATGCAGCAGATAAATCAGTGTAATAGTCACTAAATTTGTAAGCATTCCGCCTGGCGGTCAGTTTTCAATGTTGGACGATTGCTGTTCAAGCCATTTCTTTTGTCTGGAAAGTAGCCGGATAAGCACTGTGAAATATTGCGTCTTAACTGCGCGTAGCGAGCCCCAGGCTACAAAGGGAGAAAAAACGGTTATTTTATTGATCAGCGATAATTGCTCTTCGCCAAAAAAATTACCGGTTTAGGCATTTTTCGAGTTGTTCCTCTTTCGTTTATTCACGCAAAGGAAAAAATGCCGTTTTTATCTGTTTAGACTGATAGCAGACACATAACTTGTGCTGTTGATAAATCGGATTGGCCTAGGTTGAGAACTGGGCGCCGCAAAGGATTCTACGGGATATATAGGAGTTGTGAAACAAAGTCCATTTACTATCAGTGGAATGAATAGCACTTTTTACAGTAATCCCGGCAGATGTTGCACGTACTGTTTTTTTACTGCCAGCAGCAGCATGGGGTCTCAAGAGGGACCGTTCGCTCTGGAGGCAATTATCCACTAATGATTTAACAACAAGCGTGTAGTATAAACAGCTGTAGTGCAAACCCTTGCAACTATTAATACAGCTAAAACACACCTACACACCAACTGATTAACAGAGATAAAACGACATCAAAAATACGATACGTTTTTTTTTTTTTCTTTTTTTCCATGCCAAACTCCATCAAAACTCGCTCATACATAAATAACTTGCCATATAAAAATAAATTGAAACTTAATAAAAATAATACATTTCCTTAATTTGCAAAAAAAACTAAACACAACTAGTTGGACTGTCTTTTATGATCTTTTAAACATGATGAACTCGTTTCCAATTGTCAAGGACAATATCAAACAATCTCTAACACCCATAGCTCCGGCGCCTACTTTAAACCTTGCTCCAAAACATGTTCAAGTTTTACCTAAACCAATCAATAAATCAAATTCCAGTTTATCCATCAGTAAACACAAATCCATTTCAACTATAAGCCCAAACACAAATCCAACAACAACAGCAGCACCAGGCGCAACTTCACATTCAAATATTAAACTCATTAAGAAGTCAATACCAATAGACTCGAAAAAATCAACAACCAGTTTACTCACTACAAATTTAAATGAGTTGAACAAGATACAAAATTCTTCGAAAAACTCCATCGCAAACTCCACTTCTTCATCTAATATTCATTCACAAATACAATCAAAGGACATAAAATCTGAGCTCGAAATCGCAACTCAGGAAAACCAAAAACTTAAAAACATCATTTCAAGACTTAAAAACGAAATTGATTCATTACAAAAGATGAAATTACTGCAAGAATATTCCAAGACAAACTTAAACTCAATCAAATCTACATCCAGCTCACCAATTAGTGGAAATCCGATGAATATGGATTTTCATCCAACTCCAACTCCATCAATTGCTTCAAGCGCTTTGTCAACTCCTGAAATCCAGTCTGTGGATCCCAAGAAAATGTTCTCTTCCACTATAACCTCACCGTTATCACCACCTATAATGACACCACCATCTTCAGCCAGCTTAGCCAATAACAGCAGTAGCAATAATAATAATAATAATACCACAACCACAACCGCAAATGCCCCAACTAGAACTAAGAGGCAATACAGGAAAAAAAGCAAGGAAGAAAAGGCAAAAAATGCTAAAGCAAAATCAAGAGCCAACTCAACTTCAGCAGTCAACAAAAAGGCTGACACTCCATCTCCAATATTACTGAACAATTTGAACATTGATCCAATGAATGAATTACCAAGTATTGAAGATATTTATAATAACCCAAAAAAGATCAAAATAACTAGATCATTATCCAACTTTGAAATCCCTTCGATAGTTGATCTGGATAGATCAAACTCTGTCATCAACATGAACAGCAATAACTTAGATTTATCAAGAACAAATACTACAATTTCAACAAATAATGACTTGGATTTTAACTATTTTAATGAAATTAATGATATAAATTCAAATTCGTGTATTTTTTGCATTGATGGCACAAACTGTACATGCAAACAAGAATTTGAAGCTGAAAAACAACGAGAGCAACTAGAATTGAACGATGCAAATGACTACGACAACCCAATGACTAATGAATTTAATGATGATGAGAGCTGTTTAAATGCTCTAAACGCTTTTATTGACAACACTAATGATCCATTTATGATTTAACAAAAACACTACTGTTATATTTATAGTTATATAAATACAATAAACAAATAAATAAAACGCATATGAATTAAATGAATGTATAAATTAATGATAAAACTGAGCTAAAAGCTAAAACGGCATAACCAGTTCTGTAAACTCCCTTAAGAGTTAATTCTTTACCCAAATCCCAGATTAAATGTCTGATACCATTAGCAAAGTGGAAAAAGAATGGGAAAGTTGCTGCACCTTTGATTAACAATTGCTCAGCACCACTTAATGAATGGAACCAGTTTGCAATATCAGTTGAGTTTAATTCAACTCCAAATAATGATGCAAATGCATATGAACAAGTCAATCCATAGAAACCCGCTGCTAAGTAGACACCTGAAACTCTATGAACAGATGACAAGTACCATGTTAATTGTGGTTGGTAGATTGTTAAATGTGGCGATGATGGTCTATTTTTTCTTTGCTCAACTAAAATGTTTTGCTCTTGTTCTGGAGTGGTAACAACTGTCTTGTATCCTCTAGCATTCAAGTTCAACAATGGACGTAGTCTTAAAGCGTTTGGTCTTATTCCTAATCTTGCAATCATTTTGTATTCACTAACTATTTGATTAATTCAAGTTAACTACAAGAATGAAACATTTCTATATTTTTTGTCAGTTCCACAATATTAACAAAATGACTTTAAGAAATCCCGGAACTAACCAAAACTTCGATCCCGATGTCTCTTTACTAGAACCAGCCAATGAGAACGCGCAATTTGGTCATCTTGAAAAAAGTTCCGGTTTCTCCCCTTCCATCCACTTTTTCATCCTTACCCCCAGTGACCGGAATTCATTGCAGAAAAACACAACACCTCCCTCGGAATTCAAACTCCCGGTTTAAGTTGGCTGGCTGCCCTCGGAACACCCAACTTACATAATTTTGACACAATTTTTTACAACCAGCACAAAAAATTAATTGCAAATAAAAACATCTCAAGCTTGTAATTTAACAAAGAGCAAGATGTACGTCCCGTTTGTTGGCAGACTCTCATTGCGGGAGTGGCCTATAGTGATAATGTCACTACTCTTCACGTACGTGGAATTCGTCATATCAATCATAACGAAAGTCTTGCCAGAAGACCTAATCCATTTTTTCACAAAGATTACAAACAACGTTTACCTTCTCATCTATCAGCAGGAGGAAGAATCCAACCCTACCATAATCTCAAGAAACCGATTAAGAAATGCTAAAGACATTCACGAAATCTGTGACATCTTCAACTATCAAGTAAACGATCATATTGTCACGACCAAAGATAACTATCTATTATGCCTCCACAGAATACCCCCAAAGACCGAGGGGGCCCCAGTGGTCTATTTACATCATGGATTGATGATGTGCTCTGACGTGTGGTGCTGCTCTATAAGCAAACACCAAAATTTGCCCTTTGTTTTGCATGATTTAGGGTATGATGTTTGGCTTGGGAATAATAGATCTAACAAATACTCAACAAAACACTTGACTTTAAAGCAGTCCGATCTGAAATTTTGGGATTTCTCAATTGACGAGTTTGCAATCTTTGATATTCCTGACTCAATTAACTATATTTTAAGCTACACCAAGCAAAAAGATTTGACTTATATTGGGTTCAGTCAAGGCTCAGCACAGACATTTGCCTCTTTATCAATAAATCCAGATTTGAACCAGAAAATCAAACTCTTTATTGCTCTAGCACCTGCAATGACACCAAGAGGGTTGCACCATAAATTTGTTGATACATTGATGAAAACTTCCCCAAATTTAATGTATTTGATATTTGGCAAGAAGAATCTATTAGCTTCAGTCTCCTTTTGGACAAGTATAATTTATCCACCTTTATTGACAAACATTATTGACTTTTCTAATAATATCTTGTTCAACTGGAAAAGCCAAAATATTAGTTTCAACCAAAAAATTTCCTGTTATGCCCATTTATACTCACCAACCTCTGTTAAATCTGTTGTTCACTGGTTTCAAATTATAAGAAACAGACATTTTCAGATGTTTGATGAGAATCTATTCATATTCAACAACAATAAATCATACAAGACACCAATATTCCCAACAAAGACAAATATCAAAACTCCAATTGTGCTGATTTATGGAGATTCTGATTCTTTGGTTGATATCGAAGAAATGAAAAAACTACTACCAGAGGAGTACTTAAAGACTATTGCTATAAAAGGGTACGAACACTTAGACATTATTTGGGGTGACGATGTTGAAACTTTAGTTATTCCTAGAGTATTGAATCTACTAGACAATTCACCTGATTCCAAGATTAAAGTCTCTGCTAAAAGACCAAACTCTAAACCAAAATCTAATGGAGATGTGTTTATATAGTTAATAGAATGCGAAAAGGGTTTACGTTTATTGTATTTACTATTATTTAATCATCATTTTCATCATCAAAATTAAAAGAAAACAGCCCTGAAGAAGACTCAGTCTCATTGCTAACTAAGCTGTCCCATATTTTACTCTTTTTCAGTGCTTTTTCTCTTTTGCTTGCTTCAGAAGCTTCTATTTCATCCAACTGTCTCAGTCCATTAGCCAAAATGTCAGAATATTTAGAATTCTTGATTAGTTCAACGAATGTTTGAAAAATTGGTGGATTAATCTCGCATTTCAGCTCACCAATATCCTCGTTATCATTCAAATTCAGGTTTAAAAACTCGGTTATGGCTTTCTTGTTGTCATTATCATCAATATCATAATCTTTTATAAAGCTGGTCAAAAACTGTTTAAAATCTAGCAAATGGAACCCACTGATTTGGGACTGCTTATTCTTCAAAAAGTTGAGTGTCTTGCCCAAGTTGGCAAAGGGCACAAAGTTCTGAGTTATAGCCACACTGTCCTCTAAATTGATGACGCTGTGCCACCACCCGGATGGTACATACATACACTCACCAGGAAATGTGATGCCAATTAAACAGTCGCCTAGTTTGGCCAGTTTCAAGCAGTCGTTAAAGAACCCGCCAATGCACCATTCTGCCACACCAACCGGAGAGGTGACCTCGCTCTCCTCATTATCAACACCGACTCCTGGTGGCTGAATATGCGATGGCAGCATTATCCACAGTTTCATACCTGAAATATTAGCATTCCATGCGCTGGTCGCATTTGGGTCCTTGTGGAATGTGGATCCGGATCTCCCAGGCCCAACGATCAGCCACCTGTAGTCAGGCCTGCAGGATTTGGCCCCCTCTTGCCGAGACTGAAACAGTTTGAACAGATCTTGCTGAAATATTTTTGGTATTTCATACTCGTTGACGATTTCCTTCATTGCTGAGCTTTGGCAGTCAAATAGGTACAGAGGCGATTCGTCAACATTGGCCTCAAAATACTGCGAGTACAGGTCCAAAGTCCATTGCTGGGATTCCTGACGGAACTTGACGTTTGAGAACCTCTTGAGCAATGAGTTTAAATTCCACTTGGGCCACCTCTTTGGGTCGTCATTTGTCAGGATAAAAGGCTTGTCAATGTACTCGCTAAACCTTGCCTCGTCCATATCGGCTTCCCTTATTCTTTCGATGCCAAATTGCTTGTTCACAGTCTCCTGTGCGTGGTAGGATTTCGTTTCCTGTTTAATCAATTCACTGAACAACTCCAAATAGTTGATTTTACAGCACTGGTATGGCCTGAATAGCAGGTCCGAACAAAGCAGGTTGTCGGGTAGCTGGATCTGAGCCTCTTTGGACTCCGGCAGCTTCAGTATGGATCTTCTCCAAGACCCTTTCCACTGGCTGAACTCCAGCTGTTTTCTCAAATACAGCTTCTTCCACACTTCCTCGTCGTACAGGAACGCATAAAACACCCTTGAGGCATGGCTCAGGCTCAGGAGATCTTCCACATTGTCAATGTACGATATGAGCTCGAGCAGCAGCTCGTCCGGGAATGCTGCAAAGTCTCCCAATAACTGGGCCTTCTTCAGTGCGAGAGCGTTATCTCTAAACACCAGAGAGTTTCCTGACGGCTTGACATTCAGTGGGTGCCTCTCCAGCACAGTGTTGCGGGATATCTTGATCTTGTCCACACAGCTTCCGTCTGAAGTCATCTTGAGTCCTGTCTGCACTACCAGGTGAAAAAAAAATTTGAGTTGAAAAAACGGTTTTTATGACATGATTTTGACAGGTGCTGTTTTGGTATGGCGTTTCTGAAATATTTCTATTTCAATAACAGGGCGTGTGGCGTAGTTGGTAGCGCGTTCGCTTAGCATGCGAAAGGTCTCCGGTTCGACTCCGGACTCGTCCATTATTTTTTTACTTTTTTTTGTCAGTTCGACCCGCGGCGGAGCCCAAACAGCATCAAAACTGTGGATTTTCTTGCTGACAATTACTAAACAATTCAGCTATTATTTGTATCTTTTTCCACCCAATCAACCAGAATGTTTCCTGCAATCTCAGCTGCTAAGGAGCAGGAGCTCATAGAGTCGCTGAACCACTACTGTCTAGCGAACAGCATAATAATTTATCCTCCTAATTTCCAGAATTACCAACCGGTCAATGCCCCAGTTACGCTATTTCCAACTCCAATCAACAGAGATGCATTCAAGCAGGGCGAGGAAGTGCAAACTATTTTCAACGAGCTGTATGCGCGTATTGTGCTGGAGGAAGAGTGGCTGGTCAAGATAATCGAGGAACTGGCTGGGTTTGATAGAGATTTTACTGGCAAATTATACGAAACTTACCTCAAAGCAAAGAAAATAGGCATTGTTCAGCCATTGGGGCTTGGGATCTTCAGATCCGACTATATGGTCAACAAGACGGACAATCAGATCAAGCAGATTGAGTTCAACACCGTCAGCGTGTCGTTTGGAGGGTTGTCAACCAAAGTTGGCCAGCTGCACAAGTTTCTCAATGATGCTGGCTACTACTCGAACGAGAGCAAGCTGTTCTATGAGGACCAGGACCTAGTTGTGTCAGACTCCATTGTGAAGCTGGCACAGGGCTTGTACGATGGTAATCTCCATTACAACAAGGGCATTGATAACAAAAAGACGATAATCTTGGTTATTGTTCAAGAAAATGAAAGAAACGTCTTTGACCAGAGATTGCTGGAGTTTGAGCTCATATCCAAGCATGGCATCAAGTCCAAAAGAGTGACAATGACCGAAATCCATACCAAGACGTTTAAAAGGGACAATATACTCTATTTGAAGGAGTCTAATGAAGAGATTTCAGTGGTTTATTTCAGAAGTGGCTACTCGCCTAATGATTTCAAGTCTGACAAAGATTGGGAGAATAGACTGTTCTTAGAGACTTCGTATGCGATCAAGGCACCGAATCTACTAACACAGCTATCTGGAGCTAAGAAAATCCAGCAGATTTTGACTAATGAAACCATCTTGAAAGAGTTCCTGAACGATGATGAGAAAATATCAAAGTTAACTAAGACGTTTGTCAAGATTTATCCACTAGACGACTCTGAACTGGGCAAACAGGCCATCAAATACGCATTTGAGCAGCCAGACAAGTTTGTCCTGAAGCCACAGAGAGAAGGTGGCGGCAATAACATCTATAAATCTGACATACCAAATTTTTTAAATTCTTTACCAAAAGATGAGTGGAACGGCTACATCTTGATGGAGCTCATCTACCCTGAAATTGTTCACAACAAGATCATCCGAAATGACCAGGTGTTTAATGAACCCATCATCAGTGAATTAGGTATCTTTGGCACAGTTCTGTTTGATTCGTCTACAAAACAAATTTTGACAAATAACCTGTCTGGCTCTCTATTAAGATCTAAATTTCAAACTTCCAATGAAGGAGGTGTTGCAGCAGGTTTCGGGTGTGTTGATAGCGTTGTGCTATATTGAGAGTCAACTAATGATATAACACTTATTTTTGTATTCTCTATTTTCGACATGAGACTCAATTTTGGACGCCCAAATAGCCGCACCTGTTGTTGATGTGAATACAAACAACGTTGAAAACACTGGAATCTGTTCAAATATCCCACAGATGATACCAAATCCGATATACTGGAACCTTTTCGATGCATAAAATGCGTTTCTTTGCCTAGTGTCAATACCCTTTAGCTGGTAATATCTTTTGTGGAACGACACAGCTCTACCTGGAGCATCAATAAATATCAATAATATTGGCCCAATGACTGGTACAAAATTCAACACAATTGATAGGACCAAGTTGATTCCAGTCATTGGATACAAAATGAAATTATTAGGTAGATCAAAAACCCATCTTTTGAAACTTGTTAACCACGGAACAGGCACGCTTCTAAACGTTTTCCCTCTAACAACAACCTCATCATATCCTTCCCGTGCTAGCACAGTATCAAATAGAAACTGTAAGGGCATTGGGTATAGTAGATTTTCAGATATCTTCTGCGAAATCACATCAACTTGGTGAATAAAATTAAAAATTGCTATGAAAAGTCCTATTGGACCATTGAGAATGATTCCCAAGACCGACTGGATTAAGTATAGCGACATGAACGATACAATGAAAACAATGATATAAATGATAGCCTGTGGGATCACAATCGCTAGTAAATAACTCCATAATTTGGGATTTGAAATAAAGTATTTTATTCCCTTTTTCAGTCAGTTGAGCTATTCAAAAATACAACAAGTGTAATCATACGATAATCGGCATTGAACTGGACTCAATGACGGTGTTTTCAATCATTAGGCTTCAATCAATTGAAAAACAAACCAGAAAACGCAATTTCAAAGTTTGTACTTCTGACACAAAAATCACCTGTGCAACAAACAGGTATTAAATATTGTATATTACTGTGCTATTATTATTATTATTATTATTATTATCAATATTACTATTATCATTGGCTTAATTTAACTGGATTCATCCTTGATTTCAATCAAATCACTTGGATCTGCTGAATCTTCTTTTTTCATCTCTTCAGGTTTGACATCTTTTTCATTGAAAACCATTTGTTCAAGATAAGACACTGATCTATTTTCTATTTGCTCACCACTCATACTTTTATCTAACTCCAATTTATTTTGAGCTAGTTGTAACATATTTTCTTCAATTGTATTTTTACTAATCAATCTAATGACATTAACAGGTCTTGTTTGACCAACTCTATGAGCTCTATCTTCGGCTTGCTTATCGTCATGTGGGTTAAAACTCTGATCAAAAATAATGACATTATTTGCACAAACCAAATTGATACCAAATCCACCAGCTTTTGTTGATAGTAAGAAAACTGGAATTTCTTCAGACTCATAAAATTTATCAATCAGATCTTGTCTTAAATCAACAGCTGTACTTCCATCCAATCTCAAAAATGATATAGATAGGTTCGATAAAACAATTTCCAAAATGTCTAAAACCTGAGTAAACAATGAGAATATTAGAATTTTACCATTTTGGGTTTTAATTATTTCTGGTAGAATTTTTTCCAATTGCTTAACTTTACCGGAATCCATAAACTTTGATGAGTCTAATTGATATTTGGAAATTGTTGGGAATTTCAAACACAAATTATGTAACTCAAAATCTGACATAATTTCCATATCTTCTAAGATATAATCAGGATTAGCATTTAGATATGAATCCTCTTTCATTATATCATTTCTCATTTTGATTAAAGTTTCATCATCATAACTGTGCCTAAACAATAATGGATGAATTGCAGCTTTTCTTAAATTCATAATTACATTGATTCTTGCTTTATGTAATAGTTTGGAATCTAAACCTTTTTGGATTTCGATATCATAAATCTCCTTTTGGGTTTTAGTTAAATCACAGTAAACAGTTTCATGATGCTTTGGTGGTAAATGTTTCAAAACTTGATCTTTTTTTCTTCTTAGGATAAATGGTGCCATCATTTTTTTAGCCTTTGATATCGCTCTTTCTGATAACAACGGATTGTGTGTTTCTTTATCATTACCATAGGTTTTGGCCTTTTGACTGAAAACATACTTCAAATCTTCTTTCTTTGAAATAAACATTGATGGTAAAATGAATTCCAATAATGACATCAACTCTCTCAAATTATTTTGTAACGGAGTACCAGTTAACAATAATCTAAATCTTCCTTTTAACTTCATTAACTTTATAAATCTTTCAGATGAACTGTTTTTCAACATATGTCCTTCATCAAAAATGATACAATTGAAACCACATTGTCTCAAGAATTTCTGATCTTCTTTGTTACCAACAGCTAAATTATAGGTGGTGACAAGAACATCGATTTCATCCATTTTGTTATATAGAATAGGTCTCATTTCTTCTCTTTCATATTGTGATCCATAGTATGGTTCTATTCTTAAACTTGGACTAAATTTATTAAATTCTCTTAACCAATTTTCTAGAGTGGATGACGGAACAACAACCAAATGTGGACCTTTTTCAACACCAATTTCTTTCAAGTAAGATAAAAATGCAATGACTTGACAGGTTTTACCTAACCCCATTTCATCTGCTAATATACAGCTGAGCTTATTTTTATATAAAAGGTATAACCAATTCAATCCAACTTGTTGATAGTTCTTCAAGTCAATTTCATCACTAATTAAACGTGGCTTTGTGTTGATATAACCAGATTTTTGTCTTGATTGTTTAATTTTATCATCAATATCATCATTTTCATCATCATTCTTTTTCTCGATATCTTGATCAATATCAACAATTTCTAACTCATCATTAACACCATGAACTTTGACTCCCCATTTATTTATTTGCTCGGCAATAATTTCGCTATATCTATTGCAATCTTTTACTAATTTGTCAACTGCTGCATATCCTCTCAATGTAAGATTAGCTTTGGAACTGATAACTTCACCTTCAGTTTTAGATTTACGCTTAGTTGAGTTTAATGCTTTCTGACTGAAGTTTAAAGACTCAAATTGATTAATTGATCTGAAAGGACGTTTTTTAATGATTTCTCTTGAAATCTCCAAATCACATCCACTAATATCAGAAATATCAAGATCTTGTGCAGAATTCAAAAATTCCAACACTTTTTTTTCAAAATACTCATCTAATTCTGTGTTATCTATCATGGAATTATCAGCGACATCATCGTCATCTGAAAAGTCATCATTTATTTCTTCTTCTTCCTCATCGTCTAGGTAATTTGTTTTTCTGGATTTTTTTGACACATTTTGCTGTTGGGGACGTGGCTGCTGTTTCCGTTCTGGATCAACCTGAATAAACACAGGATTGATAGGATTTGGATGGTTCAAAGTCTGTGCTTTCACAACAACAGGTGCATCTTCATCATCTTCGTCGTCATCTTCTTCATCACTCAAAACAATTGTGGCTTGTGCCCTTGTGCCTCTTACCAGTCTTCTTCTTTTTTTAACAGGACTTTCCACCTCAACGATACCAGGACTGCTAACTTCAATCACAGGATCTTCTTTATACGCACTATACTTCTGGGAAATGGTTTTATTTCTGTTTAAGATAACTTTTGAAGATTTCTGTGGTGAAGGGTCCGGAGATGATTTAATAACGACAGAAGTTTTTGTTGCTGGATTGTAACTTTTAAATTTCAAAGGAGCTGGAGAGGCTGATCCTGCACCTGCACCATTTGAAACTATATTGTTGAGGTTCTTCATATTCTCCATAACTTGTTTCTTCTTACGTTTTTCAACTAACTCAGTTAAGTATGTCTTAGTGGTTTTCAGGTTGTAGTTTCCTTTAGACTTATAAACAGCTTTAATCAAGGTCGAGTTTACAGTCTTAAACATGTTCTCCAGGATGGTTATGTCTCTTGGGTCGTATTTGGAGTTCAAGCTTGAATCATTTTCCATCAGATTTTTTCCATTGAATGCAAACTTTTCTCGCAAGGTGCTTGTAGAGTTCGGTGCTGGTTGCACTTCAGCATCTCCCTTAACTGGTGAAGAAGAAGATGGTACCTGTATCACTGAATCTAAGGACTGATTATGGTTTTCGTCTTCACTCATCATAGTCAAACACGATTCTTTTCTTTATGTCGCTTTTGACTCACTTTTTCCCAAAATATCCAGATTTATTACACCTAACAATCTTTATTTCCAGTGCTCAAAACTAGCCGCTGTAAGCCTATCAGAACAAATCAATGTTTATCTTCTTTACTGAAGAAGCTGGAAAAAATAAAAAAATCACAAAAAAAAAAATCTACGCGTTAAGAAAATCAAGAAAGAAAAAAAAAAAATATCATGGCATCTTTGGCATTCAGTTTGTTATGAGTTTCCAGGTTTATTCTTGTGGTTCCAATGGGAAACAGCAGCTAGGCAATGGCACTGATGAAGACACAAGCAGCTTGAGTGATGTTTATATGACAAATATTGGGGTTTCTAAAGTGGTTTGTGGTGGAAACCATACATTTTTGTTGCTGGAAAACGGAGAAATGCTTTCTGCAGGGGATGATGATGAAGGTCAGTGTGCTAAGGGTTACGAGAGAATGGGAATGTTTGGAGTGGTGCCTCAGATTGGCGGTTTCAAATGGATTGGAGTCAGTGCAGGGTTTCAATACAGTTTATTACTGAACTCAAACCAGGACCTTTACAGTTGTGGTGTTGGGCATAAAGGTGAATTGGGGTTGGGCGAAGGAATAAAGTCCAGCTTGGGACTTACTAAAGTTGAGTTCGATTTTCCAGCAGAGATCATTGATATTAAATCGTGCCTAGATCATAATCTGATTTTGTTATCGAATGGAGACTGCTATGGGTTTGGCAATGGAAGACATAACAAGCTGGGAGAGCTAACCACTGGTAAGACATGGAGTCCGGTTTTAGTTGGTAAGGATATTAGCAAAATTGAGATTGGTAAAGACTTTTCAGTGTTGATTAAAAGAAATGGGGAGTTCAGAGTGATTGGCAAGTTTCCCTACGAGATTCCTGACATCAAAGTCATTGATATTAAGACGATGTGGACCTCAGTTCATCTAATTACAGAAACTGGAGAAATCAATTCATTTGGAAATAACAGCCATGGTCAGTTAGTACCTAATTCCAGAGTTAAGTACGACTTGATTGACACAGGCAGCGAACACGGAATAATCACCAGAAATGGGAAAGTGTTTACTTGGGGTTGGGGAGAGCATGGAAACTGTGGAGTTCAGTCAAGCGAATCTGTGGTATTTAACGAATTTAACGAACTATACGATTTTAATGAAAGGCAGGATAAAGAAGGGAATAAGGAAATGGTTATAGCTGTATTTGGTGGGTGTGCTACTACATGGGTTGTCACAAAAAAAGAGTCATAATTGTGATATTATCTTGATTCAGATTTAAGAACTTGATTTTCCAAAAGAAGCATGTTCAATTGCGCTTTTATGATTTCATTCTCCTCTTCAAGAGCTTGGATTCGCTCAGCAAAATTTATGAGCTTTGTTTCTTGGTCAGTTATTTGTGAAGCCATCATTTCGCTAATCTGGTGAATATCCTGGAGATCGTTCATCAAAGAAACTTCAAAAGAATCCGGTCCCCACGAACCAACATATTCATTCAACTGGGGATTGTCGAACTCCAGTGCAGTCATATTATCCTTGATTGTTCTGCTAACTGGATAAGGATCGTTCCCGGTTGGTTATATATTAATCAGTTGAGAGGTTTTTTTTTAGGTAAATCAACTCAAATAAGGAACTGATACTGTTTACTGGAGACAATACATACAAACAAAACAAGCTATAGACTATATGATATCATCCTACTTATGATAACAAATGTAAAGAAGCGTCTTTCCCATATTCATCTATCACACAAGAATCATTCAATTGATGCATGCGAAGATGGAAAATATGTAAAATCTTCATCTGGTAGTTACTCTAGGATCCGTTGTATCGAATCAAATCTCATCATTGTTGAAATCTCAGTGGACCAATTGCTTGAACACTTCCACTCCAACAACTCCTTTGATCTTCTTTACAGTCCATTACTTATTGTGAAACTTGCAATAAATGCACAAACTTTCAAGAAAAAAACACCAGCCAATCTCTCTGAGTTTCGAGCCTTCGACAACACAGTCAAATCAGCTGGTCTCCTTCAAGTTGTTCTATTGTAAGAGTGAAATATTTTCAAGCTGAAAATTTTAAAGTAAAAAAATTGTTTAGCCCAGTTCATGCTGACATAAGCAATTCGAGAAAATTCGAGGCCTTTCTTGGTTCACGCACTACTTGCAATATTTCAGTTAGCAAAATAACCAAATTTTAGTTCCAGTTGTTTAGCAAGACGTAGCAAAATGTTTGGATCAGTTTGCTCAGGCAGGGCAGGTAAGTCGGATCAGGTATATCTGGTTTTGTGGGTGTTAAACTAACAGTTTTTAGTTCAATTGGCTCAACAAGTTGACAATAATAAATATGTGGTTGATATTGAAAATGGTGGAAAGATATCTCATGTAGCTCTGTTTCTACTGCCAGATGTTGAGTTAGATCCACAATTTACAGCACTGGTGTATTTTCAGCTGCCAAACCAACAGTTTCAACTGCTAGGCTCGATTTCAGCAGCCAAACCTAGCGCCATATTTAAACTAAATAACAGTATTCAGAATTCACATACACAGATCAACGATGATATAGATATGGACGCAGAAGGCATGCCTACTGGAGAAGCAAGTAGCAGTATAAAAATTGGAATATCAATTGAACCATCAGAATCTGCACAAGTGTTATTGAATGAAGCATCAGAACAAAATAAGCAGAAACAGTTAGCATTAACACATAGACCTAGTTCAACCACGATATCACCATCGAATCCAACAACTACGGCATTGCTGGCAAACAAAATTGTTAAGAATGCTTATAATTATATGTCAAGTTTTATTGATAACGATGGGAAAGTTAATATCAAAATATTTGATAGCTGGTGGGATAAGTTCAAGATAAGATTACAGAATGATCCAAAGTTTTTAGATTCACAAGAGTGAAATAATAAATTGATGTATCTATTAAAGTTCGTCTGCTAATGCTTTTCTTAAAGCGTTTGGGTTACCGAATACAACATGTCTTGCTGTAAGTAATTTTTTGTATAAGTCATCATTGATTTCTCCGCCATCTCTTTTGACTAATTTTCTTTGTTCTATTTCATTAACTAACCAGTTGATGAACTTATCGCTTGGTTTGAATTCGAAATTTGAATCTTTTAACTCACATAATTTGTCAAATAAAATCTCAAATGAGGTTTCATCAGTTATTGGTGATGCTAAGGTCAGAGCGTTTTGTAATTTTTCAAAAACTTTCAGTTCAAACTCATCTAATGATCTTTTGCTAAGTTTACTATGAACTTTAACATCATCCAAGATCTGTAATATACGCAGTTGAGAATCTTGTTTGAAATTGTCAAACTTTGACAACAAGTTATCCTCTCCATTTAGCTTATTAAAGATTTCAACGTTATCTGAATTCTGAATCAAACTTGAAATAACACCCAGTATTCTTTTCTGTAATACTGTGTTGGTCTCATTATTCAACAATTTGAAAAATTTGGTAAAAATCATTTCTGTATCAATATTTGCTAGTGCTTTTGGATTGTGTCTTAGGGATTGTGCAATAATTCTTAGCGCCAGTTCCTTCAATTCATCACCAAACAAAGATTTCTCGTCTTCGATAATCTCAATCAATTTGTCGAAATGCTCTGAAATTAAAATCCCATCTTTTAGGTTATGTGAGTGGTCAATCAATGAGTCTAACGTCACTTCCAAGTCTTTAAACTCTTCTAAATTCTTGATGGCATCTTTTACGTCAAGTTCAATGTTGGATTTGCCTGCGCTCGCCTTCAATCTTTTGATATCGTTATCATCTTCCGTATATTCGTCATTATATCCAACAATCTTTTTATCGTCACTTTCATGGATCACCAGTCCCTTATTGTTGCTGCTTTCTCTACTATTTTTATCAGTTTCGTCACCGTCACTAACTAACTTAGCTAGCTTGACGCCATTTTCCAGATCGATTTGATAATCAAATACTCCTGCAGGCATGATTTGTCCTTCTTTGATCACTTGCCATTCATTAGTCGGCACAAATTCCTTCGAGTAACAGTTTGTTGGATCATCAGTTGAACAAATCATCTTATCCTTTTGGAATTTGTTGTTCACTTTATCAACAATATCTTGCTGATTTGGCTGAGTCAACTCAGCTTTCTTCTCAGATTTCCCAGAGTTCATGGAAAGCAACAAGTAAAAAATCCCAACCACCAGCAAAAACGGTATTACCGACTTGATTCTTCTGCTCATCTGATAATTGCTCCAGATCCTCAAATCGTCTAGAAATATTGAGAAAGTTAACAGCTGTTAACAAATATTTGAAAAAATCAATAAAATCATGAAAATCTTCTAGAAATGAAAGAAAAAGAAAAAAAACACATGAAATGAGAATATTTGTAATTGTTGACACAATGAAAAACTGCACATCACAATTTTCGACTTGAGTATTCTGCTGCAGAGCATTGAGCACTAGGAGCTTAGCGTTTCACTACGAAAGTTTATATTTTATTATACATTTATATTTAAGTTTAGTGCCAATGATGCTGCTTTATTCAGCAATTCACTCAATCTTTTCTAGCTTTTTTAAAGTTCTTTGATCTCTCAGTAATACGTGGTTTCTTAGTACGGTTTTTGGTCTTGATACCAATTGCCTTAGTACCTTCTTTTGCTCTTTCACCTTCAATAATGACTTTCCCAGCTCTTGATCTATCAGCTTTGCCTAAAATCTTTTTAGCTCTACCTAGTTTTGTTTTTTGTTCTGGTGTCAAATTTCTTTCTCTTGGATTTACTGGTGTTCTTTCGTTTCTTTGCTTTAGAAGTTGTGATTTTTTGATCGATTTTGCTCTTGAAATTCTCAATTTTCTCTTCTTGCTACCTAGTTTTGTCTCATTGAGTAGCAGTGCTTTTGATACTGAGGTTATATCTTTAAATTGCACATATGCAAACCCTTTTCCCATATTTGTTTTAGAGTCTCTGATAATTCTAACACTCTCAATTTCTCCACAGCTTCCGAAAATGGTCCACAATTCTTCATCTTTTTCTTCAAAATCTAGGTTACCAACAAAAATCGTCTTTTTGTTATCAATTTTTGAAGGATGTGAGACTGAATCCACTCTGATGTGTAAGTTTAAGAAAACAGTTCCATTAAATAATTCAATCGCTTTAGAAACAGCTTCTTTAGTTTTAAAAACTAAATATCCATTAACTGAATCTCTGGAGCTGTGTAGTTTTTGTTTCACAAACGCCACTTTTCTAGGTAAAGCCTCATCAAAAGATATGGATCTGAATCTTATCGAGTCAATTTCGCCTGCTTGTGAAAAATGCTTTTTGAGTTGCTTAAAATCAGATTTGGATGTTATCACTGTAGATGAAAGGTTTCCAATGAATATAGTTCTTTCAGCTTTTTCGACTTCGTCTTCTCTCAAATCAAGAGTAGTGGCCTTTAAATCTTTTGGCTTTCTCTCCTTTTTATTTTTTGCAGTTTCGTCATGTTCATCGTCTTCATCTTCATCTTCATCTTCATTTTTTTGAATCAACTTTTCAAGATATTTAGCTTCAAGATCATCGTCTTCCTCATTATCGTCACCCCTTTTTCTCTTTTTAGATTTATCTTCTTCCTGGTCTTCCTGTTCTTCATCAGCTTCATCATCTTCAGCATCTTTAGCATCTTCAGCATCTTCTTTAGGCTCTATTTCAACCTTTAGAACAGTTCTTGGTGCCACTCTACGCTCCACAGGACCAGTTTTCGACTCACTAAACAACCCTACTATCTCTGCATCTTTCTTTTTGTCTCCAAACAGCGCTGCAACTGAACTCATCTTCTTGTTTTCTTTCAGTTTGTTTTAACTCATCACACTAAAATAAAATTTAAAAAAAATTTATTCTGCATGAAATATCATTTGTCAGAGCTTAGTCAACAAAACGCAACCCGGCCGAGTTTTTGTTCTGCGCCGCATCAAAATTGTTTGAATTTGATAAATAAGTAAATACACTTTAAAAAACTGTAAAGTCAAGTTTGTACCAAAGAATTGAACTGTGGGTGGTTTCAAGTGCAAGGAGCATTTGTTGAAGTGACAGGAAGGTTATCGTGTCAGTTGCTTGAAGAGAAGAGTTGAATTCAGAGCTTTTCGGTGATCAAAAACAGGTCAAACATTCATCTCAAAGTTGAGTGTAAATAATGGGAAGTGTAGATACAAAAAGTGAGTTTGTTTTGCGGCGGTAACTGGGTGTTATATTGAAATAACTTTTTACTAACGTGTTGCAGATATTTTGAGCACTCAATCATCAGCACTTTCAAGTTTAGCAAGTTCATCCCCAATTCAAAAGATTGAATTAAATAAAGATCAAATGGTTGCTAAGAGTAACAGTAATAACGGCGATCAAACAGACATACAATCACTAGATAAAGAAAGTTTCACTGGTAACAGCACAAGAAGTAAAAGCATAGTATCTGACGAGAGTTCAGATTTGAGTGATTTGGATTCTGAAGCAGAAACCGAGCGCATGTATAGAGGAGAAGAAGAAGGCGAAAGCGAGTTGACAAAACTTTCCAAAAAAAATCGCTCTGTGCCTAGTGGCGCCAATGATGATGCTAACGATGGAGATCAAGAAGAATCCAAAGAAAGTGGTGGCAATGAAAGCACGTTCATAACCGAAGAAGAAGATACCGTGATAAAAGAGGAAATTGGTAATGAATTGAATGAGAACAAAGATATTGGTGAAGTTATAGAGGATTCTGATATGAAAACAGTCATTGAAAACTTGAACAAACTTGAAAAGGACGAAATAAATAATGAAACTAATGAGATAACAACAAACGGAAAGAGAAAATTGGAAGATACACAAGTGGAAGAGGAGGAGGATGCAAAGAAACAAAAAGTTGATTCAAAAGGCGAATCCCCAGCTTCAACTAAAGCCGAAGCTGAAACCGAAGTTGAGAATAAGGTGGTGACTGTGTCAGCTCCTCAAGAGGAAAAAGTTGAAGAAGTAATAAAAGATGAAGAGAATGAGAAAGAAAATAAAGTAAAGGAAGATAACGTAGTAGGGGACAAAACTGAAGAGGAAGAACGCGAAGATGAAGATGAAGATGAAGATGAAGATGAAGATGACGAGAATGATGAATTAGATGAAGAAGAGCATGAACATGATATTGAAGATGGCAATTTAAAGGATGAGGATCAAGAAGAGGCTGATGAAGAAGAATCTCGGAAATTGAAAGAGCAAGAGGAGGAAATCAGACAACAAAAGGAACGAAAAGAGGCTATTGAATATCTCACTGAGATTGAAATTGAATTTGCGAAACTAAGAGATAGACTATACGATGATAAAATGACCAAATTCAAGTCAGAACTCGAAATGTGTCTTGATGGATCACATCCTGAACTACAGAATGTTTATGCCAAAATTGACCTACACAGAGAAGAGAAGATCAAATTAGCCACATTAAATCAAAAATATAGAATTGATTGCATCAATAGAACAACGATTGCCACAAGAACATCAATTCATCAACAGTTCTTCAAAAGATGTTCGGATGAAAGATACAAGCAATTAAACTCAGTCACCAAGAATTGGTACAAGATAAATAAAGAAAGACGTGAATTAGATTTACTATCACCAGAATTCAAGTATAAAATTAAAACTTTTAAAGATGAAGTTGTTGATGAAAGGTTACAAGTCAATGAGGAAATAAATATTTTAACTGGATTAAAGAATTATTTTGGTTTCCCCAAGGCACCCAATCTAAAACCAGTTATTGGAAATGAATTGAATAATGATTTAAGAGAGATGAAGTTATTACAAAAATAAAATACAAGTTTTTTTTTAAATTGATTGATCTTTTTTTGTTGTTTTAAAATAGTTTTATACACATGAAATATAATATCAGAAATACTTGATTAATTGTACTATTATATTGTAGCTCACAGATATATAAAACTCTTTTGATTTGAAATTTGAAGAATAAAAATTAACAGTTTATCTTAATGGCATGAAACGGTTAGCAGAACCAATACCAGCTCTACCATGACGGACTGGAGTATAAGTAATGGAGAATTCACCTAAGTAGTGACCAACCATTTCTGGTCTGATTTCAACTTGGTTGAAAACTTTACCGTTGTAAACACCAACAACTGATCCAATCATTTCTGGAACAATAACCATGTTTCTTAAGTGAGTTTTGACAACAGCTGGTTTTTCATTTGGTTGAGTGGCTGCTTTGGCTGCTCTTAATTTTTTGATTAAACCAAAAGTTTTACTGTTTAAACCTCTTTGGAATCTTCTTCTAATTCTTGAACGTGCTAATTTTGCGAAATCTTCATTGGATAATTCTAATAAATCTTTTAAATCAACACCACGGTATGAGAAAGATTTGAAAGTTCTCTTTTTTCTTTGTTCGACTTCAGCCATCTTGTTAAAATTCCAATTAAAAACTGTTTGTTGGTTGTATTAATGAAAATTATTAAATTTCACTTTTTTAGTTTCTTTCTCCAAAAATTTGTTTGGTTTTTTGCGTTTGAAAAAAAAAAAATTATTAAAATTTTATACAAAATGTCCGGGTTATTACTTTTTGCAGTAATACGTGACTTGTACATCCAGACATTTTCAGGTCTTTACCATCAGAAAGTAAAAACCAAACAATAAAAAAATGAAAATTTACGAATTTCCAAAGTTCTTCGAAGTGGTAAATTAAAAAGTGAGTTGAAATGGGTGAATTTGAAGTTGAGATGTTGAGTTTTGCGTGGTGTTGAGTGGTTATTGAACTATGAAGTGCCATTATAAATGAAACCATTGAGACTTTGGGCAAATCCAGCCAAAAATATAAACATGGAAATAACCCAGTGAACTGAATATTAACATGAATAATCTCTAGTGTCTAAATACTTAGCTGCTTACTTATTAATCAACGCTACTGGTGCTACACCAAGTGCTGCCTCAGTCAAATCTGTCTTAGAATCTGTTGGTATCG
Organism: [Candida] sp.; assembly: GCA_030570575.1. Lineage (NCBI taxonomy): Eukaryota > Fungi > Ascomycota > Saccharomycetes > Saccharomycetales > [Candida] sp. The sequence continues at coordinate 197,177 of JAJLVZ010000010.1, read as the reverse complement.
AAGTTGAAGAAGAATTAGTTTCACAATTATTCACTTCAGTTGAAGGTAAATCAGTTGAAGAATTAATCGCTGAAGGTAACGAAAAATTAGCATCTGTCCCAACTGGTGGTTCTGGTGCTGCTGCTTCATCTGGTGCTGCTGCCGGTGCTGCTGAAGAAGCTGCTGAAGAAAAAGAAGAAGAAGCTGCTGAAGAATCAGATGACGAAATGGGATTCGGTTTATTCGATTAAATAACTAAATTGGTTTATTTAATGCTAATGAATTTCTAGTGCATTGTAGTGTTGGTGGCACTGTTCCCCCATGTAAATTGACGATTTAACTGCAAAATGCTAAATTCGTGCTGGAGCTCTGCCCAGTGCTGTGCCCGAACGGCGCCTGAGCCGCGAGCGGTGTTCGCTTTCCCCCGCCTAAAGTTTTTTCAGTTTCCGCCTAAGGACCTTGATTATGTCATCCGAATTTACAAGCGGCATTGACGCCACAGTTTTTCATATACTCAGATTTATTCAGAACAATTGCAATTCTTGTATACAAAGACTACTCAAAATTGCATCATCTTTTACAGCAAGGTTGATTCTGTACGAACATTATTTTAAACCAAGTTTTCTGGGTGAAAATGTGCAAATTTCCAATATTTTATAAAATTGCGTCAAATATATCCACTTTGACAGATGGGAACAACATATAAAAACGAAAATATTTTAATTTGTAATTAGATTTCTTGATTCAATTACCATATTGTCAGACAAAACATAAAGATCAGCAAGATGTCCAGATTCTCTACAAAAGCAATTCACGTTGGTAGTAACCCAGACCCACACACTGGAGCAGTTATTCCAGCAATTTCCTTAGCTACAACATTTGCACAACCAGCACCAGGTGAACCAATTAACTATGACTACTCAAGAAGTGGTAACCCAAACAGATCTGATTTGGAAAAAGTTGTCGCTTCATTAGAAAATGGTAAATACGGTTTAGCGTTCTCATCAGGTTCTGCAGCAACCGCAACTATTTTACAAAGTTTAGCAGTTGGTTCAAAGGTTATTTCAGTCGATGATGTCTACGGTGGTACTCACAGATACTTCACTAAAGTTGCAAACGCAAATGGTATTGAAACCACTTTCACACATGACATTGTTAACGAATTACCAACCTTAATCACACCAGAAACTAAAATTGTCTGGATTGAAACCCCATCAAACCCAACTTTATCTATCACTGATATCAGAAAAGTTAGAGAAATCATTAACAACTCCTCAAACAAAGATATTATCTTAGTTGTCGATAACACTTTCTTATCACCATATATTTCAAACCCATTGGACTTTGGTGCAGACATTGTTGTTCACTCTGGATCCAAATACATTAACGGTCACTCAGATGTTGTTATTGGTTTAGCAGTTACCAACAATGAAGAAATTTACAAGAAATTAGCTTTCCTACAAAACGCTATTGGTGCTATCCCATCTCCATTTGACTGTTGGTTAGCTCACAGAGGTGTCAAAACCTTAGCATTAAGAGTTAGACAAGCATCAACTTCAGCACAAAAAATTGCTGAGTTTTTAGAAACCTCAGATTTGGTTAAATCAGTCAACTACCCAGGTTTGAAATCACACAAAAGCTACGATGTTGTTTTGAAGCAACACAGAGACGCTTTAGGAGGTGGTGTCATCTCATTCAGAGTCAATGGTGACGCAACTAAATTCACTCAAACCACTAAATTATTCGCTTTAGCAGAAAGTTTAGGTGGTGTTGAATCATTACTTGAAGTCCCAGCTATCATGACCCACGCAGGTATTTCTGCTGCAGAGAGAGAAAAATCCGGTGTTTACGACGATTTGATTAGAATGTCTGTTGGTATTGAAGACACTGAAGACTTGTTAGACGACATCAAAAATGCACTAAAAGTTTCTGCTGCTTAAGCTTTTTTAGAATTGTATAGATGAGTTTTTGCATGTAATGTATCCTGAGTTGTTGTTTGTTGTAGTACTGTTTAGAGAAGTCAGATTAACTACTACTGATGTTTGCTTTACAAAGTTGAAAATTATACACCAACTGTGTACTTTTCGTTTCATTTTGTAGGTTTGATTTTTACCCACAACTTTTGCCTATTTCAGTTATTGTGAACCACAGCAAAACAATAGAGCGACAACCTTTGATCTTTAGATGGCCCTTCAACTCATTCATTTGCAACTAGTTAGCTAACGGTTTTTATCTTGCCGCATGGACCTGCATATATCACTTAGACTTGCGCAGCCACTGAGGAACAGTTTGCTGGTGGGGCATGCTATATCCAAGAACCAGTAAACCCACATGGTAACAGCCACCTACTACAAGACAAAACATTGAGAAAACTAATTAAACTAGCAGAACTTCTAACCTCTTTTCAGGTTGTCCAGTCTAGCTTGCAGATCGTCATCGTCATCGCCAGCAGCGTTTCCCGACTCTCCAGCACCACTGCCAACAGCCTGTGCAACCCTACCAGAGCTTTTGATGCTGTCAGTCATGATACCAGTAGGCGTGTCGGTCATTTTACTGTTCAGATCGACACCAATCTCGTCTAGCACCTGGTTGACAATCTCATCCGCCTCTTCATCCTCTTCCAGACCATCGCCCATTGCGTCATCTAGAGCATCGTCCATCATTTCCTGTCTTTGGTCCATCATATCGTTTTCCTTCTCAAACTCCATGGCAATTCTCTGCAACTGCGGCAAGTTCATGGATCTGTTCATAGTTCCCAGCAGCCTTGTTGCGTCTTTCATGGACATGGCCATCTGCTCGCTACTTCTGACAGCCTGCAACACGGTTAGTTCAGCCTCTCAAAGCACTATAATCAACAACAAACTCACCTGAATTCGCAGCGAGATCGCCTGCAGCTGTGTCTTCATACTGTTAAACTTCTCAATGTATCTATGGGGCAGTTAGTGGTGCTGCTGAGTGTTTTTTCCCAGAAATACTCACTTTTTCGTTCTAACCAGGTCCTTTGCCTGGATCTTGCAGGCAGACATCTGCCCATTCTTAGCAGATTTCTTGATCTCAGCAATAAGCTTCTTCTCCTGCTGCTGCAGCTTGACCTTTTCTCTTTCCAGCTCTCTCTGTGTTCTCTCTAGAGCCCTTTGGTTCTTCATACTGGTTAGCACAGGACCCTTTCCGCCACAGAACAGCAGCCACTCACCTTTCTCAGCCTCTCCTGAGGCGTCAGTTTCTTACCAAACGCCCACTCAAACAGCGAAGACATCCTCAAGCTCAATTTATACCCCAAAACCCACAGCTGCCAGTATAAACAGCTTGAAAAGGAGTTTATTCTATATTTTTAAATTTGTTTTTGTCCTTTTTCTTTTAGTTTACTTTGTTTATCAGGAATTGAGAAGCAAACACCCCGGCGGCTAGGAAAACACAGACGCAATGGCCGAGAGACTTTCCAGCTTGCGGCTGCTGGAGTCGTATTTAGAGGACCTGGAGACGCTGGTGGAAGAGAACAAACGAATTAGGGAGATCGAGGCGGATGGCGACATTGATGAATTTGAGATGAGGAAGCTGCTCAGTAAGATCACCGACTTTCTTGTGAGAAATGATGACGGGTGAGTATCCGTGTGCGGAATGCTGCTGTGGCAGTGGTGTGGATGCGTACAGAGCACAACTAACACGGAAAATTTGGTGCAGGAAGGACTACGATGAGATGGTTGACGAGTATGAGAGTTTACTGAAGCGTATTGCAGCTTATATGAATGTGGAAGAGTTCCAGTACCAAAGAGTGATGTGAGTAGCGCCTGGCTTGGATGCTGGCTTGAGCTGGGAGACGGTAGGACTAACAGCAGGCAGAAAAGCGGCACCTGCTGCGGTTTCTCACAAAAAATCAGTGAGGTTTAACGATAAGATTGAGGAGTTTAAGAAGGTGAAACATTTCAGCGACGACGACCCAGCTGGAGAAGGAGACCAGGATAGCGGTGCAGTAGCTGCGGCAGAGCTGTTTGGCCAGAGAGCAAGCGACGACGGGGCCAGCGTCGATGAGATGTCTAATCAGAACCTTTTCATTCAGCACCAACAGCAGCTGCAACAGCAAGACGATCATATCGAGCTGCTAGCACAGAGTGTATCCAGGCAGCACGGTCTGAGTCTGGACATCAACCAGGAACTGGGGGAGCAGAACATTCTACTGAGCGATTTAGAAAGCCAGTTGGACCTGAATCAGAGAAATCTAAGCAGAGGACAAAAGAGACTGGAGAAATTTTCCAAGACGGCAAAGGAGCATGGACAACTAATAACGATAATTACACTGTTTGTGATACTAATACTGCTACTGGTGATTCTGAAATGAAACATAATAAAGAAATGTATTAATGATTGAGTTATAAAATGTAAAAAAAATAATGAGATTATGCCTGAAATAAATAACAAAAATGCAGTCATGAAAACGTAGAAGAGCACTGTGAGTTTGTTTGGGGTGAATTGTGTGTGTCATGAGAAATGAAAATAAATAAATCAAAATGAGTCAAGAATGAATGTCATAAAAATGTGTGAGAATAGTAATGATTAATGGAGAATAATGCATGGTGAATGCGCCTAACTCACCAGTTATGGATGCTGTTGCTGGAGTAATTGGAGTAGCTGTTGTTGCTGCTGTTACCAGCATTACTAACACCATTATTAATATTGTTGCTGATTTCCATTCTTCTGATCCCCTGAGGCGAGGTATAAATCTGCTGCTGGGAAACCTGCGACGGATAGAATCGCTGCTGGGACGAGTACTGGATACCTTGCTGTGGCTGGAATGCCTTGGTTGGCGTTTGGTACGGCGACAAAGTGCCTCCCATCATCCGACCTGCTGCCTGTTTATTCCTAAAGTCGAACCCGACGCTTGGACAGAACTCCAAATCGTCTTCAATGTTGAACGATTTGCCAGCGTTCAACTTGGCCCTGATGATCTGGGCTTCCTGGTTCTGCTGCATGTTGGATATTTGATTCGAGGTTAGTGGTACAGTGGCACCGGTACTGGTCTGTTTTCTAGTCTGTGCTGCTCCAGCATGTCCAGAAACACCATTTTTCGATCCGAAGCTGCTTTGAAATTTGATGTTGTTGGCCCCAGAACTAAAATTCGTTCTGCCATAGCCGTTCATTGTTCTTAAGTGGTTTTGAGGTTCTTTTAGATCACAAAAAAAGTTGAAAATAATTTTTTGAAATATTTTATAGCTAAAAAATCAAAAAAAAAAAAAGGAAAACATGAAATCATCAGAGCATTGACTTTCCACCAATACCGATAGGATGCTGAAGGTGTTTCAGAGGAGTTACAGCGTGGCTGGCGGGGCAAAGAAGCTGAGTCTGCGGTTTAAAACGAAGCCCAAAGTGGAGATAACGACCCCTGCGAGAACTCGTTTTGCACCATCTCCTACTGGGTTTGTCCATTTAGGCTCGCTGCGGACTGCACTGTACAATTACCTGCTGGCCAAGTCGACAGGGGGACAGTTTCTGCTTAGGCTGGAGGACACAGACCAGAAGAGGCTGGTTCCGGGAGCCGAAGAAAATATTTACGACTCACTGAAATGGTGTGGCCTGAACTGGGACGAAGGTCCCATTGCCGGTGGGCCATACGGGCCATACAGACAGAGCGACAGATCACAGATATACAAAGAACATGTGCACCAATTGCTGGAGAGCGGGCATGCCTACCGCTGTTTTTGTTCCAAGGAAAGAATGGACTCCCTAAGAGAGTCTGCCAAACTCTTACAACCACCAACCACCGTCACATATGATCGTAAATGCTATCACCTATCACCAGGAGAAGTTCAGCAGAAGCTTGACAATGGCGAGTCCTTTGTTGTGAGGTTTAAAACTCCACAAGTTTTCCCGAAATTCAATGATTTGCTGCATGGAGAGGTGAACATCCAACCGCAGGTGAACAATTTTGACGTTAGATATGACGACCAGGTGCTAATGAAATCAGATGGACTGCCAACGTATCATTTTGCTAATGTTGTCGATGACCATTTGATGAAAATCACTCACGTCATTAGAGGTGAAGAGTGGTTATCGTCCACCCCTAAACACATTGCTTTGTACCATGCTTTCAATTGGAAAGAGCCTGAATTTGTACATCTACCACTACTCACCAACGACTCTTCAAAGAAGCTAAGCAAGAGAGCGGGTGATATCGATGTGACAAATTTCAGAAATAAATATTATCTACCAGAGGCTCTGGTCAATTTTGTTGCATTATTTGGCTGGTCATCGCCTAAGGTTCAATCCCAGCATATGGATGAAACTTATGACTTGAATGAACTTACAAAGATCTTTACAATCAACAAGCTAGCAAAGGGAAATGCAAAAGTTGATTACAAAAAGTTGGACTTTTTCAATAAATTCTACTTACAGTTGAGATTCAAGAACCATTTTGATGAAACTTTTGATGAAACTTTCAAAGTGTTCACTAAGGAATACCCAAATATCACAAAAGAACAACTATTGCCCATAGTCAAAGAGATATACCCACATTTCACATTTGTTTCTGACGTTTTGAATTTCAAGTTTCTGTTCCAAGATCCAGTGCTAGAAAATAAACAGTCAAGCAAGTTCTTGGTTTCAAATGACAAGTCCACTATGATAGAGATCCTCACACAATTGACTGGCTCCAATATCAATTCAGTCGCAGATTTGAATAACAAAATTCATGCATTGCAAGAACAGTATGACAAAATCCTAGTCTTCAAAACCGTGAGACTGGCACTATCTGGACTGCAACCAGGACTGAACTTACATGTCTTAATAGAGCTTTTAGGCTTCAACACTTGCATTCAGAGAATCAATTCTTGTATAAAACACTTATCAACATGCACATAATGCTGATGACCATGCTCATGCCATAGTCGATTCCAGTACCGGCAATACTTTAGACATACAGAGATGTAGTTCCCAATAACAGACTGTCAGGGTTCTCAACAGGGTTTGGCACATGTGGCCCAGCCATAATACAATGAACTCGCATGTTTTTAGAATAGAACAGATTGGTCAATAGTTTTGGGGTGATCAAGAAGTATTGTGAAGTGTTTTTTTGGTCTGCGGTTTCAACCATGTGCTTATGGACAATTCTTTCATTGCGTGCATCCATACCTTGGTTGATTTCATCAACAACCCTGAATGGCGATGCTGTTAGTTCTTGCATACTGATCATATAAAACACTGTAGAAACAGCTCTTTCACCACCACTCTGGGTATGACTATCCAATGCTTTCAGCTCAGCAGAGTCTCGAAACTTGACCAAGACTTCCATTTTCCAATCAGAGAATTTGTGCGCTTTGGCTATTCTAATCTCTCCTGCACTACCAACCGACGGAAATATTTCAGAGAACTTTTGTGAAATCTTATCAACTAGTTCGTTCAGTTTTGGTTCCCATGCTATTTGAATGTTCTTCTTTTCCTCTTCTTTGGTCTTTAGCTCTAATTCCAGTGTTGGCAATTCGTTCTGGATTTTATTTAATCTCTCTTCAATTTTTTCTAGTGTATTCACAGATGACTTGGAACTTGTACCCAATAACTTGATTTCGGCTTCAATTTTGCTAATCATGTTTTGAATTTCTTCCAACGAGAACTTATCCTCTTCATCATACTTCTGTGCTAGTTCTCTAATTACATCACGATTTTCTTCAGGGTATGCCTTGATTATTTTCATTAACTCTTTTTTTCTATCACTGTTTTTAAATTCACGATATTTTTCGTTAGCTTGTGAAACCTGTGATTCCAGATCTCTCTTTTCTTGTGCAAAATTTTTGATCAAACTATTAACGTTTGTTCTCTTATTTGTTTCTTCAAACTTCTTGATCTCAAATAATGTTAACTTCTTCTTTAAGCTCAATAGCTCTTTATAAACCCCAGAAAACTTATTAACAACCTTAATCTTTTCAGTCGCATTAACAAATAATCGCTTTCTATTTTTGTTAATGTCTTTTTGATAGTCCTTCGACAACTCAATCTCTGCATCCTTGATTTTTTGTTCAGTGGATAAGATCATTTCACTTATTTTGGAATGCTGCTTTTGTAGGGCACTCAGACTTCTCAGCTGGCTTGTGATGTAAATATTCTCATTATTGACTGGGTCCAAAGATGCCAGAATCTCTTCTCTTTCACTTTTCAATTCATGATATCTATCAATATATTGTTGCAATTCACGGCTTAGTTCTAGTTTTTTATTGGCAATTCTCTGTTTATGTTCTTCTGAAACGCCCCCAGAGCTGAAGTATCTTGAGTTCATATTGACATTTGTCGTTCTTATGATGACTTGTCTTGAACCATATTTTGACACAGATAAATTATATTGTACATCACCTGAATAAAACTTTCTGAAACGCAAAGAACCATCTGGTCTTAAAGTCGTTAAGTACTCTATTTGTTTATCACTTAGGGGCTTAGTTGCCACTGGAATGTCATATATAAACGACTGTTCACATAACATTTGGATAACTTCTGTTGGCCCATCAAGGAAATCTTTGATAAACCCATCAAATCCAAATTTTTGTAAGTCTTCTCTTGGAATTCTTGCAGCAGTGTTCGAGTTGGGATTGATGTATCTGAATGAAACATTGATTTTTCTCTCGTCAAATAGCTCTTTTGATACTTTAGAATAAACATCTTTGGAAACAGCTGTTAACGCAAATATAGTTTGGTTATCAATAACATCCTCCAAGATAGCTGCATATTCCGGCTTTGTAGTCGTGATAGTCATACATGGAGGCTCAAACACTTTCCCCTTAAACTCGGCAAAGGAGCTGTCATTCGAACGGAGTAAATTGATAGCTTGTTTGATCGAGTGTGCTGATCTTCTCAAATAATCGGGAACTTGATCCAACACATACAACCGATCCTTTGAGCTTGACTCTTTATTCAAAGCGTCAATTTTCATTTTAATCACTTGTTGCTTATGTTTGTTTCTTTCAATTTGAGTTTTGTTGTCATCTTCCTTTGAGCTGATTTCTTGAATTTGGTCAGCTAATGAGCTTCTTTTCACTCTTAACTCTTTATACTTTGCTTCATCAAATTCTGCTAATCTCTCCTTTTCCTTATGAAAACTTTCTAGTCTCTCTTTGTACACGGTAATTCTTTCTTTTGTTCTGTTCTGACTGGTGATATACTTTTGAGTTTTTTCATTCAAGTGTTGATGATTCTGTTCAATTTTGTCTAGCTGTTTTGTCAGCATTTCCAGCTTGCCATTTTGTTTAGAAATTTCAGATTCAACTTCAGTGATCAGGTTAACATAGTGATTGATCTTATCATCGAAAGAGTTGGACGCTTTTTCAAATGGGCTTATCATCAAATTAAGTGATTCTAAATCTTGGACTAAACCATCCCTAATAACCCTGAAATGTTCAGCTTTGTCCTTCAGCTGCTTGATCTCCGCATACGGCAGTAGTTTTTGATGTAGCTCCAACTCTTTAACCTTTTCCTGAAATTTTTCATATTTGGCAGCCTCATCTTTATACCTTTCCTGTTCTTCGAGTAAGGTGGTTTCTTCGGTCTTTTTCTCGAGAATTGAGGCGTTCAGTTCATCAGTTATCCTTTCCAAGGAAATCAGTGACTTGTGCTGATTCAAAAGATTCAGGTCGATGGCTCTTTGAGTTTCTTCTAATAACTGTTCCTGGGTCAGTTTTGCAAAATCTGCCACTTTCTCCTGAGGCAGAAACTGACACAAATTGTCTAGCTGGATGTTCAGTGTGGACAACAAAGCCTTCACTTTCTGCTCATTGGATGGTTGCTTGTTTACAAACCAATCTGACTTACTGTTTTGGTAGATCTCTCGCCTTATTACGATGTTGTCCTTGCCAGGTTTGTTCTTCAGCGTGATCTCAAGCACAGCGCTCTCTTCCCCATTCTTAATGAAGTGCGCCAGCTGTTTCTGTCTTCCGAGCAGTGTTGGGTGTCCCGCTAGCCCCAAGCACACGGCACACACAAAAGTACTTTTACCAGTACCATTAGGTCCAATAATCATGTTTAGCGACGGAGATAAGTAGAACTCTGTCAGCGCATACGTCACAAAGTTCTTCACTCTCACCTTGACGATGGCTCCTGGCGCGAACTTGTCAAGATCTTTGCCGCTTTGTTAGTATTTGACCTTAGCTAGATAGCTCTGTGTGCCCAAACGACTCACCCTGCTGGGAAATGTCCCGCCTTCTCTTGCCAATGACACTGCCCAGAACATCAGTATCAAGCTGTCTTTTGATGGCCACCATTGAAGACGCGCTTTGGTACCAAAGGTAGCTGAAAAGACACGATAGTGGAGGCTATTTCTAATAAAATCAAAACAACAACAAATGAAAAAAACACAAAAAGCGCTAAAGAATTTTCTATACAACAAAACAGTGAGAAAAGGCTGCTGATAAGATGGCAGTGAAAGCGAAGAAACGAGCCAGACGCAGCAAGGAGGATCTGTCTGACAATGAGAACGAGCTGCCGCCTCCTGGGCCTCCAAGGCCGTTCAAAGTGGTGGAAGGGCTGCCAATGTCGGTGGAAGAGCCTGAGTACAATATTCTGAACAATGCGCTCTCCATTAAGGACAGTGCCGTGCTGTATGCGTCACTGCTGCGATCCAGAAAGCACTATGTGGATGGGAGCGTGTTTGAGCACTACTGGTCCAAGTACAGGTCGGTGAAGGAGGTGAACAAGAGTGAGACCAAAATCAATAAAGAGCTGGTCAACGCCAGAGACAAGATGAACAAGCTTTGCGAGTGTGTACTGCACGCAGGCCCACACGTGTTTGATGTGCGGTTTTTCATACTGAAGGACGACGAGGTGGAGAAGCAGAGGCTGAGTGAGAAGGAAGAGAAGAAGAAGAAGCGCCTGGAGAATAAGAAGCTCAGAGAAGAAAGGAAGCGCTTAAAGGAGTTAAGGAAAAACGGTGTTGCTCTGAGCGAAGAGCAGGCTGCTCTGCTGAAGTCCAAGACCGAGTCGAGAAAGGCTGAGGCTGAAGGTGGCATGTTCAAGGCTGATGGAGGCGAGAGAAAAGAGGCGGACATAAAAGAAGCAGATGGAAAGGGAGGAGACGCCAAAGCAGCAAGTGCGAACGCGGAAAGCGTGAAGGGAGAAACCAAAAAAGCGGAAGACGATGAGGAAGACGATGATGACAGTGATGACGACAGTGATGACGATGACGACGATGATGACGACGATGACGACGACGACGGAGAAGACAAAGAAGCAAACCAGAATGGAAATGGTAGTGCGACACCCGGCAAAGAAGGCGTGCCAATCCCAGCAATATCCATAGAAGCAGTTGAAAAATCCACACTACCAATCTCTCAAACTAATAAAAGCATCAAAGATAAAAAGCTACCACCATTGAAAACCAACAAACCCAAAAATACTTCCTCATCAACGCCGTCAGCGTCATCTTCTACAGCTGCAGCAAAGACGAATGACCTCATGCAAACACCAGAGAGTCAGATGATGATTGCGAATTTGAATGCAATTGCCAGAACAGACTCCCATCTTAACGAACTAATGAAAATTGTGGCTACAGGCGGTGCTAACACTGATCAAGTGAGGGAATTCCAGAACTACATCAAAAGAGCAAAAGAAATGGGCGAAACAAAATACCACAAGCTTGCGTTTCCAAATAACACTACCAAAGATAATGCTAATCTCAAGCCAGAGGACAAGCAGCTCGAAAATTTAACAAAATCTGGCAAGCCAAAAGGGTATCAAAAGAAACCAAAGAAGATCAAAATCCCTAAAGAGCAGCAGCTGACTTCATTTCAAGAAAAGTATGTAAATGGGGCGGACCTTGTGTTTGAATTTGTTGAGAATTCAAATATTCGTTACAGATTCCCAAAAGATTGTATTGCAGAACAGCTACCAAATGGTGATATACTGTTTTCGTTTTTGATGATTCACAATAGCGATCAGATAAAAAAGTTTAGAGCTAGACAGCAAGCCAAGCTAGAGAAGCAGCAGCAGCTAGAGAAAGAAAAGCTGGAGGAAGAAGCTGCGGTAGCAGCAGCAAAAGAAGAAGCACCAGAAGAACCAGTGCCTCCACTAGCACCAGTAGTAGCAGAAGTACCAGCAGAAGTGGAGCTTGAAAGAGCATCAAGAAGAAGAATTCCAGTGCGAAAAGATCTTGACGATAATATTTCTAAAACTGAAGAGAAAAAGCAACCAAAGAAAAAGCCAGTTAAAGAGGTGGTTGAAGATGTTGAACCAACACCTTACTTTAGTGCAATAACGTTCAAATTATCAGGTATACAAGCGCGTTATTACCCAATCTTTCTCAACAGTTTTCAGAAACCGGAAATTGTCAGACCGTACATGGAAAACATACTGAAAACCGGGATCAGAGTCCCAAAACAGTATTTGTGGTACTCGGTTGATGCATATGAGGACGAGGGGTTGGCTGAGTCCTTGAGACAGAGTTTGTACCTAATTGAGAACCCACCAAAGGCGAAATACAAAAAGAGGGAAAAACCAGTGGTCGAGGATAAAACTAACAAAAAAGTTAAAAGGTGATTTAACTATTCATTGTATTATAAATAAACAGAACAAACGTTTTATGCAGCGTACTGAACTTGGAGTCCGCATTTATTGAATGTTGGGATATTGGACTGTATCTGTAGATCAACCCCAGCAGAAACTAGAAAGTCCTTGTATTTACCTTCCCAAAGGAATTTAAGATTTCTATCATTGAGAGTTGTTGCAATTTTCAGCACGCTATTGAACTCAGTTTCCTTGACTAGATTCTCAAACGCTTCCATCACAACTTTATCTGATGATGGTAGTCTGGGATCCGTAGGTAGTTGATTGAAGTGCTTCAAAGATTTTGGTTTATTTGGGGTGTTTGCTAAGTTCCATAATTCACAACCAAATGACAAGTCTGAATCATAAGAGTAGATATTAAAATCGTATCTTGACGCAAAGGTTGTGTTCAAGCTTGTTTTCACCGAATAAGTCGATGAAATATGCCCCAGGATGGGATTGCATGCCAATGTCATAGTCAATGGCTTTCCTGTGTAGGTAGATTCTGTGCTGTATCTTAGGGCTGTTGATAGTCCTGGGCTCATATTCTGCACGCCGTACCAAATTTCTCCGCCCAGTGACAGTGAAGAATTACTGTATAGAGCGGTGTTGAGCCTTTCAGCTCCCTGCCTAAAGCTGTATAAGCATCTTAACCCCAACAGGCTTTCGTTGGTAGAGTAGACATATTCAGTGGACAATCTTCCCGTATTTCTCTGGAGAAAAAAAGTCATTGTGCCATTGTTCTTGAGTTTGTTGTTGCTGACACATTTGACTAGCAGTCGCGAGTTTTGCGTAAACCTTTTGATCAGCATGGCTTCTAAAGCTGAGCCTGGAAAATACATTCTTCCATAGTAAAGCGAGCTGGGCCTGAAATTCAGCCTTCTTTGTAGTCTGGCGTTTTCTGAGCTTGAGATAGGGGGCCGTATCGTCCTGTAGCCAGAGATAGCGTCCTGAAGACTCATTTGGCCTGTTCCTAAGGTGTTTTTCAGCGGCTGTGAAGCATAAAGATAAGCAATTGATCCATTAATGAACGCTCCATTGGCCAGCGTCAGTTGTGTAGCTGTGTGATCCGAGGATTTAGACGACACGTTGAACGTGACATTCTCCTTAACGTCGAAGTCTATGAGTGCTGGTTGAAGAGTTAGTACTGAGGAACGGTAAATGGAGCATAACAAAGGTTCAAGTCTGTCAAAACTCACACTGAGAGGTGGCTATCACATTCTCGTAGCAATTGTTCTCGTTCCAGCCGGTGCTCTTGTCAAATGACCTCAGAATGTATTCCATGTACTCGTACATTGTTTATTTTTAATAGTGGAAACTCAATAAAAAGTGACTTTTTTCCACAATATTTACGAGTTAATTAGGCAGCTTTGTGGAGCGAAACATTCATAGGGCCCACACGCTATAGCAACATGCAAGAAGAACCCAGATCCCCTAGACTGAGTGCCCGGGAGAGAAGTGTGCGAAATGAGCCGGTACAGGATCTGAACAAGGGCGATGCACCCCAAACGAATGCAATTAAAGCTCAGGCAGCAGATGCGCACACTCTAGGCGGTAATGTTAGCGACAACTCCAGCCCAACATCACCCCTACTACTGGGGATGGACGTCATCACACCACTTACGTCTAAAGACGAGGATACTGGCGTTTTTTCAGACTCAGATGTTGCTTCGCAGGCCAGTTATCTGGATCGCGGGAGAAGAAGATCCTTACAGGAGGTTATAGACCCTTTGACCATTGCTGCAAATACGAACAATGCTGCTGGAACGAATGCAGTAGCAGGACAGACACGGTTGCGCACCCCAAGCAAGAACAAGAGCAGTAGCAGAAGAAGAAGATCAGATTCAAGTGAGAAAAGCGGGAAATCGTCTAGTTCACACCATGAGAAGATATCACCCAGCACCAAAATATTTAGAAACTTGTTAATATTAGAAGAAAGCCTCAGACAGCAATCGATTGAGCAAAGGAGCCTGAGAAGGAAATTCACCACCTTCTTGACAATTTTGGCAGGAATTGAAGGTGCAGCTTTCTACAGCTTGTACTGCTCAGCACAGCCGCCACAGCATATGAAGAAGGTTGTACTGCAATTCATGTTTTTCTTCTTGTTAATAACGCTGGTTTTGTTCCATTTATCTGGGGAATATCGAAGAACTATTGTTATTCCAAGAAAGTTTTTCACTTCCACCAATAAGGGCATAAGACAGTTCAATCTCAGACTGGTAAAAGTAAAGACATCAATACCTGACAAGATCACAGATTGGGTAAGAACAATAATGCTCATAACAGTTCAGCTACTAATAAAGCTTACGAATTATTTGAGTTTTTTCAAAAGCTACAGAATCGTGATTAGTTGGCATAGGCTGCTGAGAAACCTGGAAATACAGGCACAGCCAAGAGTGGGTGCAGTTGATGTGAAGTTAGTCTTGAATCCAAGAGTGTTCAATGCAGAAATTAGAGAAGCGTGGGAAATTTACAGAGATGAATTTTGGGCACGAGAAGGTGCCAGAAGAAGACATGTCAGCCTAGATGAAGCCAAAGACGATAACAACGATGTCTCATTGGGTAATTTTGCCATTTCTTCCTCGTCAAGTGGTGGTGTAATGGACAAATCAAAATTAATGGAGAGACATAAACGAGAAAGAAAAGACCGCAGAAAGAGTGAAATAGCCCGTGCTTTGGTAGATGGAACTAAAGACAGAAGAATGTCCTAGCTATGATGGCTGTTGATTGGTCCACTGAGTGCTAAACTCAGTAACCGGTTAAATATATATATGCATTACATAATAAATGACATGGAACGGCTACCCGACCTACTTGAAGCTAATTATTTAGCTGTTTATATTGAAATTTCGAATAATAAACAAATATTTGCCAACGGTTATCGAGTAAGAGAGTGTGAAATGGCAGTTCAGGCTGTTGATCCCGACAAGTTTGAAAAACTGCTAAACAAGATCACCAATAGTGGGCAGCTGAACAAGTTTATCAAGACAATTGAAACGGCAGAAAGTCAGGTAAACAGTGATTTAGACAAATTTATTGAATCAAGAAATCATGCCCAGGAATCAAAGAGATTGGAATTGTCAAGGATTGAGTTATCCAGTACTTTGACCAATTCCAGTAACTTGGTTGATGTTGTTTCAAATGCAGGTTCATTAGCATCAAAAATTTCTGCAAGAGTTAAATTCTTGGATACTGAAAGATCAATTGTTAAAGATACTACAGAATATGTTAGCAAGGTTAAAGACTTGAAAAGCTTAATTCTTGCCACTAACGCGTCATTGGAGCAAAGAAATTGGGAGAGTGCAAGTGATTCGATCTCAAAAATACTAAAACTACCAATTGAAGGCGAATTTATCGATATTGTTGTGCCATCAACAGATGTTCCGGATTCACCTAAAATAACTGTTGAAAAATGGATTGACGAGCTGACGATATTCTTTACAAATGAGTTTAATAAAGCAGCTGACAACAAAGATGTCAAAACATTGACTAGATTTTTTGCTTTATTTCCTAAAATTGGTAAGAATTCAATTGGTATTGATTGTTACTCCAAGTTCATTTGCAATATCATTTCTACACAAAGTAGAACCATAATGATACAGAACTCACAACAAGATAAAATTGGATTTTATCCTGCTGCATTAATGAAATTGCTTGAAATTGTCTCAACAATGCTAAATCAACATTCAAAAATTATTCAAGAATACTATGGCTTGAATGAAATGTCAGGGATTTTAGAAACAGTTGAAAGAGAGGTTGATTCCCAAGCTGGACTAATTACAGATACCTTTTACGATGAACGTAAAATTGCAAGAACTTTAGATGAAATCCAGTCTTATAAGTTTAGAATTTATAATAACATTAACCAACAATTAGGACCTTCTTCATCAACTACATCAACAGCACCAAACTCAACTAGAAATTCACCATCTCCAAGAGGAAGTGCAGAATTAGATTCTCAGCACCGCAATTTCAATAGTATTGATGATATAGCATCACTATCAGTTATTGAAGTGAGTAGTTTGATTTCAGAGTTTTCTTCAATATTAAACTACTGGTCAATGTATTGCAGGTTTATTGCAATTAAATGGAACGAGTACAATCACATTGAACAACAAAAGAATCTGAAATTACCAAAACCATTACTTGAAAGCTTGTTCATTAAGAAGATACAATCAAAATTTTTACCATCATTTGAGATTTTGATCATATTTTTTATTAGAAAATCAATTGAGCAAGCGTATTTAACTGAAGAACTACCAGACTTAAATCCAATATTGAAATCACCGAAAGCTGTTGAGCCTGAGAATCCACCGGTTTCATCGATAATTGAAGATCTGTTTTTAGTTATCAATTCATCAATTAGCCAGTTAATTTTAACAGGACAACCAATCTGTGTTAACAATATTGCAAATAGTTTAAAGAAAATATTTGAAAATGACTTTTTTCAGATTATAACTAAAAGATTGAATTCTTCACAACCAAAATACGGTTCAAACTTGAATGTAATACAGAGGGAAGATTCAAACAAGTTAGGTTCCAATCATTTACAAGTTCAATCAAATAACACAGTTGTTTCAAACTTTTTAAGCAGGGGAGCAAGTGCAATTAATCAGATCACATCAAACAACGATGATATGAAATTCCACTGGTTTTTAGTATATTTGAACAGTTTAAGTGTTGGTAAAAGTTATTTTGACAAAATAGTCTCAAAGAATATTGAAAACTTGGATTTGAATTTCCAGTTTGGAAATGATTCAAATAAACTAAAAGAAATAATTGAAAACTTGAATAAGTACTACCAAAGTAAAAGTGATGAGATAATCGAAGAAAACCTTATCAATTTATTTAATCAAGTGATCAAAAACAAACTAAAAATTTTACTGACAGAGTGTTTTAAAGATTCAAATTACTTGATAAGTTCCTACAATGATGAAGAGAACAACGAATTCAATAGAAAGTTCAACCAAAGATGGTCGAATTTAATAAAGTCATATCATAAGATACTGCATAAGTCACTATTTGATAAATTGATTGAAATAATAATCTTGACGTTATCAAATTTACTAGAGAAAAAATTATGGTCACTAAACGGATTGATCAATGAACTAGGATCAATCAAACTAGAAAAAGAATTCAGTGGTATTATTATGGAGGTTACAAAGTATAGATACAATCTGAGAGATAAATTCCTAAGGGTTACACAAATAATAATGATTTTAGGATTTGATGATGAGGATGATGAGATAGAGATGAATTGGATATTAACTGCTGCTGAAAGACAGAAAGCAAGAAATTTACGAATCGATAGAAAGTGAAAATTGAATTTTAGCTAGTCATTAATTCATTAAATATACACACAAAGTTATTCCTTCTTTTTTTCTAATTCCGCTCTTTCTTTTTCCAGCTGTATCTCCAAAAAACTTTTAGTTTGAGATTTTGAAGAATTATTTGGTCTGTCAGGTCTGATTCTGAGTTTTTCAGGCAACAAATCAAATTTCGGATGTGATAAATCACAATCTGGGCCATCAGGGCAAAAACCTGTTAGGAAATTCTGACAAATAATTTTCTTAATATGTCTATTCTTACAGTTTGGCCCTTCGGGACAAAATCCTCTTGAGTAATTCAGACATTCAGGTATTTTAGCTTGTGGATCTATATGTAGGTATTGACATTCAGGAGTTTGCGTACAAAAACCATTCTTACTAAAAAACAGACATTCCGGCATCTTTCTTAGATTGTATTCGTGTAGGAACTCACAGTGGTCACCTTTCTTACATAGCCCACGAAGCCAATGCTTGCAGACAATCTTGTTATTGAACATTGGCGAAACATGCTTATTAGGACATAAATCTCCGTTTGGACAACCTCCATGTCCATTCCAAAATCTGCAAACAGGTCTATCTGGATCCGTACCAAAGTTGTACTCCGACCTTAGAAAAGGCTCAAACTTGAACTGGTAGTTGAAGGCGTTCGGATTGATGACTGACATTCTGTTCTATGTCTAGTTGTTGTTGAATGTTAAATCTCGATATTAATTCTAATTTTTTTCTTATTACAAATTATTCTACAGCGTGCGCATACCAAGTGTTTATTAATTCTAGTAAAATGTACCCACAGAGAGCTGTAGAACAAAATGGAATTTCACAGAAAGTAAGTGGGTGCCATGTTGTAGGAGGCTAGCAGATCAGACGTTAAAAGCTGCAATTAGGAATGATAAGACAAAACTGATCTTGAAGCTTGGGTCTTCAAACACCAATTTTTTAACGTCAACACGATCCGAACCGATTTTGATGATTGAAGTCCATGGAACGGTGATGATTCCACGATTTTCAAGGAACTGGTGGTAGTTGTTAGTATTTCGGGGGGTCTAGCTGAAAGGGAAAGGACTTACCTGAGTGAACAGAAATGTTGAAAGCGAAATGAAAACCAACGCAGTTGACAGTTTACCGATGATGACACCAAGAACCAAGCCAGCAAAACTTCCGTAGGTCAATTGTTTGTAGTGCAGCTTCCCGTTAAATCTTGAGGTTGTCTTGACCTGTGGTGGATCCACTTGCAACGAAGGGATATTGTTGAGGTTAATTGTTCCCAAATTTGCATGTGTTGTAGCGGAATCATTGAGTATCTTAAAGTTTGAAGTCGTGTACAGAGCCCCAGCAGCTCCAATAAACAAACTCAGCGACTTGATAGTGCTAGTATTTGCATTGGCATGAGAGTAGGATCTAGCAGTCACTAAGGGCGATAGATTAAACGACTTGGTGGAGTTTCTGATATTGGTAGCAATGTTGAATTGTTTGAATGATAAGGAAAACCCCTTCTGGTTAAAAGAACGTGAGACCGATTTAAATGTGTGAAGAAGCATTTTCAATTGTTACTGAGCTACCAAACGGGTCAATTGCTGATTGTCACTGCTAAAGTTTAAAATGAACTCGACTGTGCAAATTGTTGAGAAATGAAAATAAACAATTGTGACACGCGCTGATGGCCTTAAAATGTGTCGCAAAGAGCAAAAGGTGGCATTACGTAATGTTTGTTGGGTTGCCCAAAGCGGCGGTCACGTGGGGCCCGCATTTGGATCACGTGACTAGCGGGGCTGGCGTTTACTGAGCCGCTGCGTAAATTGTAGTCCCGGCTACAACACCCGCACACCACATGGGTTTGCCGTCCGCAAACGGCAACTTGCCCAATGCGGGCGTAATGGAGGCTGCATTCTCTTTTAAAAAGTGAAAATCCACCGCTTTTTTTCTTGTTTTGTAATATTTATTTTGAGTGAAATTTTGACATATTTTTAGCTTGATTCTACTGGATTTGCGCCCCAAAAGTGCTCAGACCTGCGGTTTAACAAGCTTATACATACTCTAGGCGGGCCTAAGATTAGTTTACTTGAAAACCTCATTCAAATTCCATTCATTTTAGGCGTTTCACTGTGCTTTTATATCACTATTTTAACGTGTCAAGCGACTATTAACCCAACATAGAAAGTAAGAAAAAAGGAAACCTTGAATATGACAGACTGTTTCCACAACAAGCATCAGCTGGCAAACACAATCAATCAGCTGCAGCCACAACAGCTATCAAAAAACGTGTGGATTGGGCCTTTAAACTCAATTGTGCAGAGAAATGTCCTAAACCAGAATAATATCAAATACATTATTGGAGTAATGCCATCACAAAAATGCTGCTACTATTTGAGAGATCACCTAACAGGGGAGTTCATATGTGCAGCAATTGATCCATCGTTCAACATCCATAAGATGACAGAGGATGAAGGGGAACTGCTAATGAAGTTCAACTCATTCTTTTCACCAAAGATATCACAATTGACTGAAAATAAATTAACAAACGCAGTTATTACCAATACAAACTTCGGCAAACTGATTGACGACTATTTGTTGCTGATCCATTCCATCATTTTGCACGATCCAAATGCAGGGGTACTGTTATTCTCAATAAACGGTAATGACAATCTGCTAATTTCACTGGCAATGTCGTACATTATTGACTCCCATAATTGTGACGTTCAAACCAGCTTCAACTACATCAGATCGATCAGACCTTCGATCCAAGACTTTCAGGCCGACTCGCTCTATTCCAATGAGCTGATCAATTTCCAAACCACAAATAAAGCCAGAAAATTGTTTGGTAATGGAGGTTCGAATGCAAACTCCAATATCAACTCCTCCAACAAATCCAAAAGATCTGTAGAGGAGACTGAACATTCGAGCCCAAGAAACTTGAAGAGATCCTTATAGACACTAGACATCTACCAAATATTGAAGACAACAAGTCATTCCAAAAAAAAAAAAACTAGTCATATAAACCACATTAATAAATTATTAAATTATACTCATTTCTTTAAAATCGTTACAACATCCTCATCTTCTAGGACATGACTTAACCCGACATGCTGAGGTTGATGCTTGACACTTGACCCGTAGACAACAGCGTTTCTGAAATCTTCAACCAAACTCTTATGGATTTGGTTACAGAAGTCTTCAACTGTGCATCTGTCAGATCTTAGAACAATTGGTTCATTGAAGTCCGGCAGTTTACCCTTAGGCTTGGTGTAGACTCTGACCAGGTTCAGTCTGTCCCACATGATCTCTAACAATTCGTCCAAGTTCCACTCGTTTCCACTACTTATAGGCACAGCGTTTGGAACTCTATTTAATAGCTGTAATTCCTCAATCGAGAACGAATCAATCTTGTTGAGAACATAGACTGCTGGTATGTATTTTCTCTGTGACGCTTCTAGCGTGTCAATCAGGTCGTCGACTGTTGCGTCGCATCTGAAGGCGATGTCCGCACTGTTTATTCTGTATTCACTCATGACTGCACGGATTTCATCATTGTCTAAATGTGTGAGTGGCACAGTGTTGGTGATACTGATACCACCACGCTCCTTCTTCTTAACAAGGATGTTTGGTGGGGTCTTGTTGATTCTTATACCGAAGCCTTCCAGCTCCTTCTCGATGATTTGCTTGTGTGCTAATGGTTTATTCACGTCCAGCACAATGAATATCAAGTTACATGTTCTGGCAACAGCAATCACCTGCTTACCTCTACCTTTACCGTCCTTGGCACCCTCAATGATCCCCGGCAAGTCCAGCATCTGGATCTTGGCACCTTTGTAACGGATGATACCTGGAACGGTGGTCAGAGTTGTGAATTCATAGGCTGCAGCTTCAGAGTGGGTCCCGGTAAGCTTGCTCAGCAGCGTGGATTTCCCCACTGAAGGAAACCCAACAAATCCGACTGACGCAACACCGGTTCTGGCCACATCGAAACCGACTCCACCACCACCACCGCCTCCGCTGGTTGGTGTTAACAGTTCTCTACGCAGTTTGGCTAACTTGGCCTTCAGCTGCCCCAGATGGAACGAAGTCGCCTTGTTCTTTTGCGTCTTGGACATCTCGTCCTCGATCGCTTTGATCTTCTCAACAGTCGTGGACATCTCCGTCTAAATGCTGTGAAATTGAATGTAAAGTGCGCTAAATTTCAATAAAACTGAAAAATCACTGAAAAATTTCAATTTTTTTTTTGCTTCAAAAAAATTATCAAAGCAAAAATTTTTCAGACAAAAAAAATCAAAAAAAATCAAAGTGAAAAAATTCATTCAACTTGTTGAATTTAAGATTAAAATTTTCTATTTAAATATCGAAAATGGCGAAGAAGTGAGTTTGGTGCGAAGTTACTAAGTAATTTTGAACTTTGATGTGGATTTCTAACAGTTGAAACAGAGATAAAAAGGGTAAAAAAGGTGGTGATTACTGGGACGAAGAGTATGAGAATGACGTTGCACAAGGCGAAGAAGTGGGCGAAGGAGCTGCAGCAGAACCAGCTGCAGCCAAGGAAGAGGACGACGATGCGCCAGGTGATTTCATGGCAGCATTGAAGAAGTCCAAGGACAAGAAGGAAAGTAAGGCAGAAGAGAAAGCCAAAGGTGGCCCAGTGATCAAGTCCAAGAAAGAGAAAGAGAAAGAGAAGAAGGAGAAAGAGAAACAGCGTAAGAAGGAAGCTGCAGCTAAGAAGAAGGCTGCAGCTAAGAACCAGGCAGCTTCTCCAGCACCAGTCGCACCAGCTGATTCATCCAGCTCTAAAGCTGAGACCGCCACTCCAGCAGCAGCAGCCCCAGCGCCAGCTCCAGCCCCAACTCCAGCAGCATCAACCGCAAAGGGTAAGAAGAAAGTCCCAGCAGGTCTAGCAGCTTTGAAACGTCAATTGGAGCTGAAAAAGCAGCTCGAAGAAGAAGAAGAGAGACTGAGACAGGAAGAGGAAAGATTGGCCAAAGAGGAGGAAGAGAAAGCAGCAGCCGAAGAAGCTGAGAAAGAGAAGGCACGTGCTGCCAAGAAAGAGAAGGAAAGACTGAAGAAGGAACAGCTCAAGGCTGAAGGTAAACTGCTTACGAGAAAACAGAAAGAAGAGAAGAAAGCCATTGAACGTCGTCGTGCTCTGTTGCTTGCTTCTGGTAACGTGTCAGTTGCCGGTTTGAGCCAGCAATCCGAGCCAGCTGCCAAACCAAAGAAAGTGGTGTACGGTAAGAAGAAGAAGCAGAATAAAGTGGAAGAAGCTCCAGTGGAGACCAAAGTTGAAAAAGCTGCTGGAGAAGAGGAAGAGGAAGTCCTGGACGACTGGGAACAGATGGCTCTTGATGATGACGAGGAAGAGAAAAAAGCAGAACCAGCAGTCGAAGACTGGGAAGCTGGTGCAGGCGACGATAAACCAACTGAGGAAGAACTGGAAGAACTGGAAGAACAAGAAATGGCAGCAGCAGCATTAGCCAAAGCCAAGGCTGCAGAAGAGGCACAACTGGCTATTGAACTAGCAGAAAAGGCCAAGATTGAGGAAGAACAAGCTTCAAAATCCAAGAAGAAGAACTCGAAACCAGAAAATGATTTACGTTCGCCAATTTGCTGTATTTTAGGTCATGTTGATACTGGTAAAACCAAACTTCTGGATAAGATCCGTCAAACCAATGTCCAAGGAGGTGAAGCTGGTGGTATCACCCAACAAATTGGTGCAACCTACTTCCCAATTGAAGCAATCAAACAGAAAACTGCAGTTATGGCTGCCTACGAGAAACAAACTTTTGATGTTCCAGGTTTATTAGTTATTGACACTCCAGGGCATGAGTCTTTCTCTAACTTGCGTTCTCGTGGTTCCTCCTTATGTAACATTGCCATCTTGGTTATTGATATCATGCATGGTTTAGAACAACAAACCATCGAATCAATCAGATTATTGAGAGAGAGAAAAGCTCCATTCATTGTTGCATTAAACAAAATCGATCGTCTTTACGATTGGCAGACAACTCCAAACAACTCGTTCAGAGACTCATTCTCCAAACAGACTCGTGCAGTTCAACAAGAATTTGAAGACAGATACACTAAAATCAAAGTTGAATTAGCTGAGCAAGGTTTGAACTCTGAGCTATATTTCCAAAACAGAAACATGACCAAGTACGTTTCTATTGTTCCAACATCTGCTGTTACCGGTGAAGGTGTTCCAGATTTGTTATGGTTGTTATTGGAGTTGACCCAAAAGAGAATGTCTAAACAATTGATGTACTTATCCAAGGTTGAAGCAACTGTTCTTGAAGTTAAGGTTGTCGAAGGTTTAGGTTACACTATCGATGTCATCCTATCAAATGGTTACTTAAGAGAAGGAGACCGTGTTGTCTTGTGTGGTATGAACGGACCAATTGCAACAAATATCAGAGCATTATTGACTCCTCAGCCGTTACGTGAGTTACGTTTGAAATCAGAATATGTCCACCACAAAGAAGTCAAAGCAGCTTTAGGTGTTAAAATCTCTGCAAATGATCTTGAAAAGGCAGTTGCTGGTTCCCGTTTACTAGTTGTTGGAGAAGACGACGATGAAGAAGAACTGATGGAAGAGGTTATGGATGATTTGACCGGATTGTTAGACTCAGTTGATACTTCTGGACGTGGTGTCACAGTCCAAGCTTCCACCTTAGGTTCCTTAGAAGCTTTATTAGACTTCTTGAAAGATATGAAGATTCCAGTTATGTCAATTGGTTTAGGTCCTGTCTACAAAAGAGATGTCATGAAAGCAACCACCATGTTAGACAAGGCAAAGGAGTATGCAGTCATGTTGTGTTTCGATGTTAAAGTTGATAAAGAGGCTGAACAATATGCTGAAGAACAGGGTGTTAAGATCTTCTCAGCAGATATCATCTATCACTTATTTGATGCCTTCACTGCTTACCAGGAAAAATTATTAGAACAACGTCGTCGTGACTTCGAACAATATGCTATCTATCCATGTGTTCTTAAAACCTTGCAAATCATCAACAAACGTAACCCAATGATTATTGGTGTTGATGTTATTGAAGGTTCAGTTAAACTAGGTACCCCAATTTGTGCAGTTAAAGTCAACCCAGAAACAAAAGAACGTGATGTCTTAGTGCTGGGTAAAGTTGTCTCGTTAGAAGTGAACCACAAGTCCATGGACATTGTCAAGAAGGGACAAACAGGTGCAGGTGTTGCTATGCGTTTGGAGAATCCTTCATCTGCTCAACCAATTTGGGGCCGTCACCTTGACGAGAAAGATACCTTATATTCATTGATTTCTCGTAAGTCCATTGATGTGTTGAAGGATCCTGCATTCCGTGATCAAGTTTCAAGAGAGGATTGGTTATTGATTCGTTCATTAAAACCAGTTTTTGATATTAAATGAATTTTAAATTTTGGTTGGGTAAATTATTCTGTATATTTTAGTTCTACATATTAAGTTTAATACAAACATTAGACGAAAAGCCTACTACATGTACTAACTTGATTTAATTTTATCTTATTTCCAAATCCTATACAATAATTTACATTTTTTAAAACTTTATATTATATCTGTAGTTTTTTTATGCTTTGATTGGCATTTTTGCTAGTAAATCAAAGCTTCCTGTACCAACACCAGCTAATTTACCCAACACAATACGTGCAGATGGTGATTCTAGGTTTTCATGATCATTATCCAACACTGCTTTAGTTAAGAATTGACATGTAGTTTCATACGACATCTTCATGAAAGAAGAAGTAGCTGAGTCAATACCTGTACGGTTGAAAGCTAAGTAGTTACCTTCTCTGGTCATCATATCTGCAATTAAATCTAAGTGACGTGAACTAACAGTGATCGCATAACGACCGAAAACGTTATTGATTTCATTCACAATTGTGTTTCTGGCTGCTTCAACACCATACACTTTCAAGACAGCTGTGACATCATTTGAAGTCACATTGTTGACATCAATGAAATCATCGTGTTCCCACATGGCCTGGAAGTTGACACCTTCAGTGGTCAAAACTCGCTTACCATTTTCTGGTTGTGGATGTAAACAACGACCAATATTAGGAACTTGTTTGATGACAACATCACGACAAACATCTTCAACAATGTTAACCATAAGAATTTTTTGTGTGTTATTAGAAACAACCAATGTAAATTTACACCAGCTACCATTTTTATCATCAAAGTCAAATTTGGTTGTCATTTTGTGTGAACTGATGACGGCAGCTTCACGATCACGAGCTGATTTACCTTTAACTGGTGCAACATCTTCCATTTCTTCATCACTGTCTTCATCACTATCACCAGATTTAGCATCAGAATCAATATCTTCATCATCTGATTTCTCGGCTTGGGCCATAGTCTCAATTTCATCATCATCTGGGTCATCATACGAAACTGACTGTTTGGATTTTGAGCGCATCTTCTCACCATCTGCACCTTCGTCATCATCATCGTCTTCATCACCATTGGATTTCTTAGATGAACGACTGGAATTACTGAACTCTGTTTGTGATCTTGGAACAGCAGTCCCAACTTCTGGTAGGGATTCATTACCATTCTTGTGTTTTTTGATATGTTTGATAATGGCACTTTCTAAAGTTCTGATAAATGAACCACTCATAACCTTTTCTAAAGCTTGTTTAGAAACATCATATTGTTTATGATATTGGTCAGCATTGAAAAATTTGAAATCAATGTCATAAGAACGGATAGTTGCACCATCAGAAACTCCAGAAGTTTCAGTAACAGTGACAAAATCAACCAATTCTGCCAACATGACTTTAGCAACAGAACGACAGAAAGCATCAGCCTGTTCATCAGTAACATCATCACGAATTGGAAGTGTCATTTGTGGAGTCTTAATTGCTGCTGAAGCAGTCATAATGATTTCTCTCATACGTGGGATACCCAAAGTAACATTAGCAGCACCATGACCAGCAAAATGGAAAGTGTTTAAAGTCATTTGAGTGGAAGGTTCACCAACAGATTGTGATGCAATAATACCAACAGATTCACCAGGATTGATCAATGAACGCATGTATTTCAATTGCATTAAAGCACGGAATTTCTTTTCGCTAACACCATCTTTTTGAAATAAGTTTGGATTCTCTTCAATAAATG
The DNA here is from genome assembly GCA_030570575.1 of [Candida] sp. NCBI lineage: Eukaryota > Fungi > Ascomycota > Saccharomycetes > Saccharomycetales > [Candida] sp. Next base: position 170,261 of record JAJLVZ010000010.1, on the reverse strand, counting down.
ATTCTAATTTCGATTGGAAAGTTTCCGAAACTGAACCCAAATATTTGGATGGGTTATATATTGATAATGTTGGATCATATTTATCTGGTTGGTCATAATGTTTAACATTCTTGTTCTTCTTCAAAAATTTACGAACCTTCTTCGAGTATTTGGAGGCTGTTTCAGTATCCAAATGCTCCACCAAGGCACCAGGGTTATATTTGGTCAACATAGCTTCATAGTTATCCATACAGAACTTGAAACGATCCATATGTGACTGTTTAGTAACATCAATGGCATCACCACCATATAAGAATTGAACTAAAGTACCATCAGCGTCTCTGACTGAGTTATCATATGACACATGAACACCTTCCAAACGTTTGGTTAAACAACGTTGCAAATAACCAGAGTTGGCGGTCTTGACAGCAGTATCAATAAGACCTTCACGGCCAGCCATACAATGGAAGTAGTATTCTTGTGGTCTAATACCAGAGTAGAAACGACCTTTAATATAACCACCAGCTCTTGCATCAGTTTCATAAGGTTTGAAAGAAGGTAGTGTTTTACCACTAACCATAACAGGAACACGTCTACCTTCTAAAGCTTGTTGTCCTAATAAACACATAATTTGAGAAACATTAACATTAGAACCTTTTGCACCTGATAAAGCCATAGCTTGCATGGAGTTGTATGGGAATCTTTTCATGGTACCACCTGGAACACACTTTGAAACAACCTGAGAAGTGATCGCATTCACTTTAGATTGAGTAACAGCATCCAAAATACCTGACTTGTTATTATCACGATAAACTTCCTCCAAACGTTTCAGAAATTCTGGATCATCAACTTTAGTGTTCTCATCTAAATTAGTAACTTCAGTGGCAGCTAAACGACCAACATCAACTGAGGTTAACAAAATCTCATTTCTCCAGGTGTTACCTTCTTCAGTTAAACGCAAGTCATCCATACCACATGTGAATGCAGTTGCCTGGATGTAATTTGTAAACAATCTACCTAAAACTGATAATAATTTACCTGCAATAGATGGACCATAAACTTCATGAACTGAATGAACAATACCATACGCAGCAGAACCATATTGAGATTTGTCTAGAATACCACAAAGTAGTTCACCGTTCTTGAATAAAACTTCATTCTCTTTTGAACCTTTGCCCCAATATTCATTCTTAATTTTATTTTTAGATAATAAGTTGATACCTGGCATATTTTCTGGAGTAATATTTAGTAGAACAGTCGTGATTATTTGTTTACCAGTCCACAATGGAATTGGTTTAAAGATAGCTGGTGGAACAGTAACCAATTTCTGTCTACTTGAATGACCATCTTCAGGACGGATACATCCATAGACATATTGCTGGTACTGTTCACGAGTAAAGAAACTATCTTTATTGGTAATCCAAACACCAGCAGAAATATGATCTTGAATTAAACCTCTTAATGGTGAACCAGAAGTTGGGGTCAAGTATTGAGAATCAGTATTTGCCAAATTTAGTGCTTCTGCTTTGGCGTTCTCATTTTGTGGGAAATGCATGTTCATTTCATCACCATCAAAATCAGCATTATAAGCATTGGTATTAGCATAATGTAAACGTAAAGTTTTTTCACCTGGTAAAACTCTGACTTTATGACCCATCATTGAAGCTTTATGCAGTGTTGGTTGACGATTCATGATGACAATATCATTGTTTTTAATATGACGGAAAACTTTTTTATTTATAACATGACTTGTTGTACCTGATGGGGTCATTAATTGATTTGCTAAACCTTTACGTTCTTCTAAGGTTCTACCAATTAATGAAACTAGAGTACCATCTTCATTTTGAATTTGGACTGCACCTGGCCATTTATCTGGACCATTAATAACAGCTTGACGCAACTCAGCTGCATTATGAGCAGTAACTGGTTCAGGATATGTTAATTTAACAGCAAAAACTGGTGGCACACCAATTTCATTAGTTTCAATATTTGGATCCGGAGAAATAACAGAACGTGCAGCGTAGTTAACACGCTTACCCATCATGTGTTTTCTGAACAAACCTTCTTTTTTCTCTAGAGCTTGTTTAATACCTGGAGGACCATTACGAGCTTGATTGGAGTTTTGATTTTTGGTTGAATCCAAGAATGCATTCACATCATTTTGCAAGTTAACAAAAGAGTTCATCAATCTGTTGAATATGATTTTTTTATCTTCCAGAGTTGATGTGTCCTTTTGAAATGATGAAATTTGGTCATTCAGATCTCTAATCAGTAAAGAGGTGTTCAAAATATTTGATAATAAGATGTTTTGAGTATTTTCATGAATTTCATCACCTAATTTAGATGGTAATCTGAATCTAGTTGGTGGGACAACTAAGGCTTGCAAAAAGAAAATATCTGCTGTGGCTGGAGAGGAACCTAAAGGTCTCGAATGAAACAAGTAGTTAATGATATTACTCTCTTCTCTGAATAATGCCTTCATGATATTTCTGACTTCAGCACTCAAAACATATTTTGAGCCCTTATTTGTTTGCTTTTCAGAAACATGCAAATCATCTTCATCAACCTCATCACTGTTACCATTGTTGGATTTCATAGAGCTTTTGATCATATCTCTACGCTTATGACCTCTTGCTCTGTTCATTTGTAATTGTTTATCAGTTAAAGCGTTTTCAAAGATTTTGGTGTAACCATCTTTTCTGAAACCTGGAGAGCACATTCCACAATTTGCACATTTTCTTCTGGTCAGCAGCTTTTTGTAGAAAGCGGAAATCAAGCGTTTTCTATCCTCTAAGACAGTGGCAGTGGAAACACCATGTTCAGTGGTTCTACCTTCACTCAAGGCTTTGGCAATGGCCATTTCAACGTATTCTTCCCTTTTGATCTTTAGTTGTCTTTCAGCAGCTTGATCAAGTTTCTGAACATCACTTTCAACATCATCTTCATCGTCACTATCAGTGGAACCTGAAGAGCCTAATTCCTCTAAACCTTGAATGTCCAGTAAGAGTCCATACTGCAACAATCTCAGCTTACAAGCGTTTAGGTGCACTTCCGAGGCACCCATTCTAAACTTGTGACAGTACAGACAGGCACTTCTCAGGAATATGTAGAGTTGGTTGAAGAACATTGGATTGTAAACTGGAATTGGTAACTCGATATGACCTTGATGCCCCGGACAACGGGCCTCTTGCAAACCACATGTGGCACAGGAGTTCTTGAGGAAAGCTCCTAAAGCCAAATCATACAAACCGCCGCTAATAGGGTGTCCTAAATTGTCAAACACAACTGGATTGGTGATCTGCTTGGTAGAAACTCTGCGGATATCATCCGCGCTGTAAACGCTGAAATCAACAGAAGTAATCTCAGAGCCCACCGGTTTCGAAATATCCATCTTGATGTTTTTCTCACGCTCCTTACTCCCAGCTTTGCGGCTCGACTCAAGTTAGAAGAAGTGAAATATTTCTTTAAAAAATTTCTTTATTATGCATAACAAAAATTTTTTTTATTTTTTTATTTTTTTTTTCTTTTTAGATGCTGCATGAACTTGCGGGTGACTTTGAATTCCGACTTGGGTGATTTGAGTGATTTGAAGCTTGAATGTTGCTCCCTATGAGCTTCAAAAATCTGCACGTTTAACCTGGATGCAAGAGCTTTTCAATGTAGACGGAAATTGACTTAAAATCTAAAGCCTAACGACAGGAGGCTCGGTCCATCTTTTCAAGATCATTTCTCTCGTAATCCCGGAAATCAGCAATCTGAAAAAATTTTGAAATTGTTGTTTATTTACATTTTAATAAATAAAGAAATAGGCATTCGAACCGCTTATAGTTCTTCAATTGCTTGTTTTGCACACTGAACGTTGTGCCTTGGGCTCATATAGCTGTATTGCAGACTGCAAGGGAAAATTCAAACAGAGAAATTGCTGAACTACACGGGTTTTAACAGAAGGTAAACAACAATGTTTGGATCGACGAACAATGGATCTGGGTTTGGATCTGGGTTTGGAGCTCAGAACAACAACACCACAGCAGGCTCAGGTTTTTTTGGAAACAACAATGCCAACCAAGGCAGAAGCTTGAGTTTTGGAGGATCCGCAAATAACAACACGAACACCTCAGGTGGATTGTTTGGTAACTCAGCTACGAATAACACTGGATCAACAGCTTCTGGAGGGCTATTTGGTAATTCAGCAGCGAAAACGTCCAACACAGGGGGACTATTTGGAAACTCTGGTGCTAATAACACCAACACTGGAACAGCAGGAGGACTTTTTGGAAATTCTGGTGCTAATAACACTAACACTGGAGCAACAGGAGGATTGTTTGGTAACTCAAACAACACAACCGGAAACACGTCATCCGGCGGTTTATTTGGGTCAAATCAAACTGCTCAATCAGGTGGACTATTTGGTAACTCGGGCTCTGCAACGAACAATACAACAACAGGTGGATTGTTTGGCAATAACTCTTCTACAGCTAATACAAATGGAGGATTATTTGGCAACAAACCAACAACATCTAATGGAGCAACAAGTGGTTTGTTTGGTAATAGTAATAGCACGAGTGGAACTACAGGCGGATTGTTTGGAAACTCAAACACTGCGTCTACAGGTGGCTTATTTGGTAATACAGCAACAGCTGCAAATGGTACTACTGGTTCAGGTCTTTTTGGTTCAGCGAACACAAATTCCAATACTAACGGTGGCTTATTTGGAAGTAACCAACAATCACAATTGTTCAGCAACAATCAGTTGAACCAAGCAAACACACCTCAAAAACAATACAATTTCAAAGATTTACCAAAATCTTTAACTGAATCAACCAAAAAAACCACAGAAAAAGCAGAACTTCACCGTAAACTAAGTTCATCAAGTAGTCACTCAAGTATTGCTTCAACCCAAAGATCAGCTTTATTTGAAAAGTTGAGTAATCGAATGGATTCTGTTAAATCTCAAGCATATTACAATTCTGAAGGGTTATTTTCACCAAAAAAGGATTTTATTCAATCAACTTTATCTGATAAACAAGATTTAACCAATGCATCTTCATCGTCTTTACAGACTAATGAGAAACAACCACTAAGATTAACTTTCGGCTCAAATATTAGACCAAACCCAGCTCAAAGAGCAAATGGCTCCGAATTCTTGAAACTGAAAATTGATCCAGCGAGAAGTGAAGCAAGAAGACTAAAGATTTTTGGTCCAAGTAACGGTGCTGAAAAAGTTAGAGTTTTGGGTAATGAGGAAGAAGAATTGGAAGAGATTGAAATGAATGATGAACCAAAAGATGAATCAATTTCAGAAAAGACTGGAGAAGAAGACACTGAATTGAAAGATGCATCATTTTATAGAGATTCAGTCACTGAAGAAAAAAATGAAGTTAAAACTGAAGAAATTGTTGCAGATGAAGAGGAATATTGGTGCTCTCCAACAATTGAAGAATTATCAGAAATGTCTTTAAGAGAACTAAGTGAAGTTCACTCTTTCACAATTGGCAGAAAAGGTGTTGGTACAATTAGTTTTAACTTGCCTGTTGATCTATCACAGTTTTGTGCTGATTTGAAAAGTTATCTATTTGGAGGAGTTGTAAGAATCAATAAAAATAAAACAGTTGAGGTTTATCCAGATTATCAAGTTCCTTTAGGAACAGGACTAAATGTTCCAGCGACAATAACACTGGAGAAATGTTTCCCAATTAACAAATCAAAAAAACATTCAAATGATCCTCGTGCTAAAGATTTAGAAATTAGACTATTCACTAAAAAATTACAATCCATGAAAGATATGGAGTTTATTGCATATGATCAATTTACTGGTGCTTGGACTTTTAAAGTCAAGCATTTTAGCATTTGGGGTTTAGCAAACGAAGATGATGAGGTTGTTGATGTTGATGAGGAGCTGGAAAAATTGAAACAAGAAGAAGAAGCGCAAAAAGTGGTACAAGAGAAACCTAAAAAAGCTATGAAATCCAGAAAGCTCAAAACAACAACAGCGACTAAAGAACAGCAACCAAAAATGCAACACTCTAAAAGTTCAACAAGCATTGAAGACTCACTGATCTTCAAGAAACTCAAAATGGACAACTCGCTCGATATGGATTCGACTTCATTCATGCCAGGTAGTTTCATAACTGAACAGGACCTTGAAAAGGTAAATGAAACTATAGGCGAAGAAGATGAAGACGACGTTGATGATGGTGTTGCAAATGATTTATCTGATATTTTGCCACCACGTCAAAATGATTTATCATTTGGCGAAGAAGACTCTGTGGAAGAAATTGATGAACCAATGGATTTTGAAGATGATTCGGAAATCTTGAATGAAAAGCAGTATGAACCAATTGATGTCGATAAAGAAGATTTTGAAATCATTGATGGCGAACCAAGCTTTCCTGTTGCAGATGAATGGGATGCACAACTGGAATTAGCCTCGGGTGTTGATTCCGCATTTGCTTCCACAGTTGATAAAAGATCCAAGACAATAGCAGTGAATGATTTGTTTTTTGATAAGGATTCAATCAAGCAAGGTAAAACTGAACATGAACTTAGGCTCAAGAACTCACATTTAACTCAACCATTAAAATCTTTTGCTCAAGTGTCAAAGAAAAGTTACAGTACTGATGATATCGATACACTTAAGAATATTTATCAGAATCACGTTTCAATCTCAAAGATTTCAAAAAGGAACAATGGATTTCCAAAAGTTGAAAAGAATCCAAATATATCATTCGAATTCATTTTGAAATCATTTGAAAACATTTCATTCAATAAAGAAAAAATTGAAGAAAAATCGTTGTGGGATCTTGCATCAGCATTATTTGATGGAATCTCTTCAAACCCTGAGTTATCAGCTTACAATGACGTTTCATTAGTCAATAAAGTTGTCGAGCTAAAAAGATATGACGGAATTGTCAAATGGATTAAACATGAGATTGAAGATGAGATTAAATCCAAGCTATCATCAACCGCTGATCCTCTCGAGCAAATTTTTTTTCATCTAGTTTTATTCGATATTCCAACCGCATCCAAATTAGCAATCAAAAGTGGAAATGGTCATTTAGCAGTTCTGATTTCATTACTAGGATCAAATGATCCATCAGTTAAATACAGTGCAACAAGACAAGTTCAAGAATGGAAAGTGAACAATATTCTTCAAACAATACCAGAAGGGATCTTGAAAATTTATCAATTGTTAAAGGGTGAAGTTTTGAACGTCAAAGATTCAATCATTGAAATTACACAGGGATTGTCATGGAAAGCAGTTTTAGGAATGTTATTGTTTTATGGTAATATCAATGAACCGCTATCTTCATTATTACATGACTTTATCGAAAATAACATAACAAAAACAACAATTCACGATATCAAATTTTTGAATCTACTTAAATTATATGTTCAGAAATTTTCAAATAGTTTCAAGGTTGATGATATTTTATCAAGTTCAGTTGGTGATAATGAACTGGATGTTCGATTTAATTGGTATATTTATGAACTCTTAATAAGATCAACAAATGCCATCCCATACAATGATTTCAAATCATTAGGAGATAAATTGACAACATCTTTCGCACAAGAGTTAGAAGCCAATGGGTTATGGGAAGAATCGCTGTTTGTGTTGTCACATCTTTCAGACGATAAAGTTGCATCTGAACTGATTTTGAAGGCTTTGGAGAGAAATGTTAAAGCGTTCAAGGATAATAAGAACTTGTTCAACAAGTTAGTTGATGTTTTGAAGGTACCAGATATTGCTATCTACGAGGCTACTGCATTATATTATCACGGTGAAGGTGACTCAATAAAGGAAGCGGAATCATTGCTAAATGCTAAGAAGTTTGATGAGGCACATAAACATATTCTAGCGACTGTTGCACCAAAAGCCGTGATAAGTAACGGTGAATCATTAGAAGAATTAGAATCTTTAATTCTAAGATTTACAAACACAAGTGCAGTTGACGACTGGTCGATTGGACTTGGAATTTATAAAAATTACATCAAGTTATACAAAAATGGTAATATTAATTCAGTCAAGTACTTAATTAACAACTTGCCACTGTTAAAGAGAGATAACTTCTATATCAAAGTGGCAGCAACACTAATGTCCAAATTTGTTGCAGTGTATTTATTGGAAAACTCAGAAAGCGTTGATGAAGAAGTGAAGAATCTAGATATTGAACTAGAGAGTATTTCCAAATTACCATTAGGGGAGAGTGAGCTTCAGTATTTTGGAAGAAGACTAACTTTGCATTTCTTGAAAAGAAAATTATTAGATCAATAAGTTTATTATTGTATAATAGATGTAAAATAAAGCAAATAAGGCTGACATGGATAGTAGCAGTAAATAATAATAATATAAAACATAAACTAATCAAACAAAATGCTAAACTATATAATGCAAGTAACTATTTATCCTCAAGACCTTCTATCAATGAATCAACAACCTGTAAAATAGCTGTTGAAGCAGGTGAATCTGGGTATAAATCTAAGAAACTCTCACCGGTATCGCAAGCCTTACCAATTCTTGGGTCTAGTGGGACTGAGCCCAAGAATGGAATATCCAACTCTTTTGCTAAGGCTTCACCACCACCAGTTGTTGGCTTAAAGATCTTTGATTCACCATGACAGTTTGGACATACGAATCCTGACATGTTTTCAACTATACCCAAAATATTAATATTTGCCTTGCGACAAAAATCAATCTCTTTTCTAACATCCAACAACGCAACTTCTTGCGGCGTTGTCACTATCAAAGCACCGTCAATTCCACTTTCTTTTAAGTAGTTATTGACTGAAATATGTTCGTCGGAAGTTCCTGGTGGAGTATCAACAATTAAATAATCTAGCTGACCCCAGTCCACATCTTTCAAAAACTGCTTTATCAGAGAGTTCTTCTTCGCACCTCTCCAAATAATTGCAGTATCATCCTCAGGTAACATAAATGCGATTGACATCATTCCCAAATTATCGTTGACATAAACGGGAGTCCAGCCGGAGTTTGAGCTGTGGACAAATTCACCATCGGCACCAAGCATTTTGGGCAAGGAAGGACCACAAATGTCTAAATCCATTGCACCAATTTCCAAATCTAGGTCGGCAGCTAGTGCCCAGCATAACATGGAGGTGAATGTAGATTTACCCACGCCACCCTTACCGGAAAGGACCAGTATCTTGTGCTTTATGTTTGCCAATCTTTCGTTTATTATGGGTATATCAGGATCAGGGCCCTTTGGTAATGATTCACAAATTTCTTTATTAGCACAACCCACACAAGCATCACCTTTTCCTGCATTCTCAGACTCGGGTCCTGGACAGTGCTCTGGTTCTGGTTCTTTCAGGTTCAAATGGTCCATATTTTCTGTGATTTCTTGCGCCAAGGGCGATTCAACAGCAATCATTATGACCGTTTGACTAGTTGCTAAGTATTATCAAAAGAATCTTTAAATTTCACTTATTAATACAATTTTTTTATCAAAAAAAAGGGTCGTGCGCAAACCACACCAATTGATCTGGTGGTTGTTGATAGAAAGAAAGCACTATCATTGCCACGTTACAAACGCCAGCTGCAGTTAGCAGCAAGAGTGCTATGCCAAACGTGATGATCTTATCTAAACCGCCATAGCTTCCATCTCACAGTTGTGATTGTTGACACATCGTAAAATGGCAGAAGCTCATGCATTTGCAAACTTTTCTGCAACATGTAAGCTATACTGATCACGCCTGTTGCCGGAGCACCCGGTAGCTGCTAGCCGCATTTGGCTTAGCACCCATTACAGCTTGGCTGACTTGTCGAGACAGTCTGTTGACTGCCTAATTGGGAAAGTACTTCTGCATTGGTGCTTGCAGGGGCAGCATCGATTTCGTCTGAAAAACACGATTGAAATTTTGTGTTTGAACTACCTTTAGTGTTATTAGAATTTGTCTTGAGATAGTCTTCTCCAAGGTACAGCGGTATAAGTGAGGATGACAGAACAGACTGCGGAAGCAGCTAAAGAAGTGCCAGCAGCGGCGGCAGTTGTAAGTGGATAAGAGAGCGCCCGGGGAGCGAGTATTATTGATTTATTTACTAACTGATTTAGAATGAATACGTGAGTTTACCGGGAAGATAAACAACGAGTGGTACTAACAAGGTTGATGGATAGAACTTAAAAGCATTCAACCCAGAGCAGCTAAAATATAAACCAGAGCAGAATCAGAAAACTTACTTTGTTGATCCACTGAAACCAAAATTCAATGTACAAGAAACAGCAAAGAGATACAAATACCTACTTGGACTAACATCCTTATTCTCGCACTTCATCAACTCTAAAGCTGAAAAAGACGCGAAATTCCGTCAGGTTTTAGACATTCTGAACAATGAAGCAAAATCTAGAAGACGTAAAACTGAGAAGGAAGAAGATGCTGAATTGTTAAAGGATGAGCAGAATGATGGCGGTTCCAACATTACAGAATTTACAGAAAGTCCAGCATATATCAACGGAAAGTTAAGACCGTACCAAATCGATGGTTTAAATTGGTTGGTCTCATTGCACGAAAACAATATCTCGGGTATCTTAGCAGATGAAATGGGATTGGGTAAAACCTTACAAACTATTTCTTTTCTAGGGTACTTGCGCTACATCAAAAGAATCACTGGTCCACATTTGGTTATTGTTCCAAAATCTACGTTGGATAACTGGTCCAGAGAGTTTGCTAAGTGGACCCCAGAAGTTAACGTTTTCATTTTACAAGGTGACAAGGAAAGCAGAGATGAGTTAATTAAAAAAAGACTACTGGCCTGTGATTTTGATGTTTGTATTTCATCTTATGAAATTGTTATCAAGGAAAAAGCTCAATTTAGAAAATTTGACTGGCAATATATCGTAATCGATGAGGCACACAGAATTAAAAATGAGGAATCAATGCTTTCACAAATCATTCGTATGTTTCATTCAAAAAATAGATTATTGATTACCGGTACTCCTCTGCAAAATAATTTACATGAGTTATGGGCTCTATTAAATTTTATCTTACCTGATGTGTTTGCAGATTCAGATTCCTTTGATCAGTGGTTTGTCTCAACTGATAAGGAAGGTGAAACTGCGGCAGAACAGGAAAAAGAAGATCAAGTCATTAAACAATTACATAAAGTTTTGAAACCATTTTTATTAAGACGTATCAAAAATGACGTTGAAAAATCTTTGCTACCAAAGAAAGAGTTAGATTTATATCTTGGTATGTCTGAAATGCAAAGAACATGGTATCAAAAGATTTTGGAGAAAGATATTGATGCAGTCAATGGACAAAACAAGCGTGAATCCAAAACAAGACTCTTGAACATTGTTATGCAGTTAAGAAAATGCTGTAACCATCCTTATTTATTTGATAGTGCCGAACCTGGTCCTCCATACACAACTGATGAGCATTTAGTTTATAACTCACAAAAACTGAAAGTTTTGGACAAATTATTAAAGAAATACAAGGAAGAAGGCTCAAGAGTTTTAATTTTCAGTCAAATGTCACGTATGTTAGATATTTTAGAAGATTACTGTGTTTTTAGACAGTTCCAGTATTGTCGTATTGATGGTCAGACAGATCATTCTGATAGAGTTAAGGCAATTGATGAATACAATGCACCAGATTCTGAAAAATTCATCTTCTTATTGACAACAAGAGCTGGTGGTTTAGGTATCAACTTGACAACTGCTGATGTTGTTGTGCTTTATGATTCTGACTGGAATCCACAAGCTGACTTACAAGCTATGGATAGAGCTCATAGAATTGGTCAAACTAAACAGGTTAAAGTTTTCAGACTAGTTACTGAAAATGCCATTGAAGAAAAAGTTTTAGAAAGAGCAACCCAAAAGTTGAGATTAGATCAACTGGTTATCCAACAAGGACGTACTTTAGGCGAATCCAAAGCACCTAATCAAGGCGACCTATTGAATATGATTCAATTCGGTGCACAGGATGTCTTTTCTAAGACTGAAACTAGTAATGATAAAGATGATTTTGATTTAGAGGCACTATTGCAAAAATCTGAAGAAAAGACATCAAAATTATCTGAACGTTATTCTAAATTAGGATTAGATGACTTGCAGAAATTTGCTTCTGATTCAGCTTATGAGTGGAATGGTGAAGATTTCAAGAAAAAACAAACAACACCAATTTACATTCCATTGCAAGAGCGCGAAAGTAAAAGAGAACGTGTTGCCGTTGAGAATTACTCAATTGATACTTATTACAAAGATGTGTTAAATACAGGTAGAGCGAATCCATTGAACAAAAATTTACCACCAAGACCTAAACAACCAACAGTTTATGATCACCAGTTTTTACCAACTAAATTACTAGAGATTTTTGATAAAGAGAATAACTATTACAAGAAAATCACTGGGTATGTTGTTCCATTGCCAGATGGATCGAAAGAAGATCTAGCACAAAGAGAAGCGGATCAAAAATTATTGCAACTTGAAATCAAAAACTCATCACCATTAACTCCAGAAGAAGAGGAAGAAAAAGCTAAATTACTTAAACAAGGATTTCCAAACTGGAATAAAAAGGATTTCTATGCTTTTATTGCAGCATGCACCAAATACGGTAGAAATTCAGTAAACTTAATTGCTAGAGAATTTCCAGAAAAGACAATCGATGATGTTAGAAGCTATTGTGAAGCATTTTGGAGAAATTATAAGCAAGTGGATGGATATGAGAGATATATCACCCAAATCCATGCTGGTGAAGAGAAAATTAGAAGAATTAGACTTCAGAAAGAATGTCTAAGAGTCAAGTTGGCGGACTATGATAATCCTTTGAGAGACTTAGTTCTGAAGTATCCACCTGCGACAACCAATCGTCGTGTCTTTTCTGACGAGGAAGATAGATATTTGCTAGTTCAGATATTCAGATTTGGAATTGATAGACCAGATTTGTTCGAAAGAATTAGAGATAGTATAAGATCATCACCATTATTTAGATTTGATTTTTTCTTTCAGTCAAGATTACCATCTGAGTTGTCCAGAAGAGCACAGACATTATTAGCTTGTGTTACTAAGGAGAAGAAGGATGTTGTTCAGGGCCTGAAGAGAAAAGCAGAGAGCGAAGAGGAGGAAGAGGACGACGATGACGAAGAAGAGGATGAAGAAGATGACGACAACGATGAAGAAGATGAAATCGTGGATGATGACGAAGATACCGAGATGAAGGAGGCTTCTAATACTTCTCGCGCGGGTAGAAGAACAAAGAGAAGCAAAAATTAGTGTGTCTTGTACTATATGTATAATACTTTATTTCAATCACTGTAGCCATTGGTAGGAGCATACTGACTAATGTAGACATTTCAGTAATTTCTATTGTATAGAGTCGAAGCTTGAGTCGAAGCTTCAGACACTAGCTATGGGTGTGCCTACTATTTGGGAGGCCATAAAGCCAGGATTTGATGAGAGGGTTCCATTTGAGTGGTTTGTGAGCGACTTCTATGCAAAGAATGGAAGATCAATACGAATTGCCATTGATGCATTTCAGTGGATATTTGAGAGTAAAGGCGGCATGATGATTGGGGTGCCCATGAAGGCACAGATAACAAAAATGATGGTTAATTTTCATGCGCGAATACGGATGCTGCTGAGTCAGAACGTATCGTTTGTACTGGTGTTCGATGGAAGGTTTAAACCGTCATTCAAGAGAAACTTTGGATCAGTTGATGCTGAGGTGCTGGAGTCTAAAAGGTTTGATGATGAGTACGCAGAGATATTGAGTAGGCTGAATAGTGAAGATGATTACAGCAATGCGTCTTCACAGGATATGAAAGAGCTGTTAAATGAGCTGGATAGACTAAATATTTCGTATGTTCATGCAGTGGGTGAAGGTGAAGCGGAAGCCGCGAGATTACAAAGGACAGGCATTGTGGACTACGTGCTGAGCAACGACTCAGACTCTATTATCTATGGAGCTACCAAAATCCTTAGGAACTTTAGCAAAAATGAGGAAGATAAACCTTCAGCTGTAGGTAATCTGAACAAGACTAAAGAGTACTGGTGCACACCAATTGATATGGGGAAAGTGTACCTTAGGACAGGTCTGGATAAGTACAGGATATTGTTTTATTCGATTTTGAAAGGAGCAGACTACAATGTTGGTGTTACTAGCTTGGGTGATGAAAAAACACTACAGTACACATTATGTTCCACAAAGTTTATCAAGAAGCATGTTTCAGGATTTGACTATGACTCGTTACCTGACTTTGCAACAAGATTCAAGAACATATTTGTTTCAAGAGATCGTGAAAGCTGCAAAAACATTATTGAGTCGTTTCCTGAGTACAGCAAGAGGATTGAGAAATACGAAAAGTTTAAGAGACTGTTGTTCACCTATTTATCAAACTATAGCAAAGAGCTGTTTGGGAGAATTGAACGCAGCATTATTAATAAGGGGGAGCTGAGTGGGTTCCCACCTGATTATGTTGTTATGCTATATTTCAACCCAATATTTACACCACAGTTGTTTAGTTTTAAAGATGGCGACAATAACTACGGGGAGTATATTGATAGAAACTTGATAAGTAACATCAAGCTTGTGGAGTCATATAACTTCTTCTACGATTATAAACCTGGGATCGTCAATGATGTTTCCATCTGGTTAACAAGACACCTGTCAGAGGCTTTCATTTTGAAGCTACTAAGAAGCAATTTCAGTGACTTGGAGCAGTTTGGTAAGTTTGAGAAAACTAAAGTTAAAAATGAAGGTACAAGCTACCAAATAACGTTGGTTTCGTTCAAGTTCAAGAACTACCTGATTGAGAAATTGGTGCCTTTCAATAAAGATGAGAATACCAAGGATGAAGACAGGAGATTGATTTGGATACCAGCTGCTTTGATTCCCAAGAGCAACAAGATGTACGCATCGTATCTGAGTAGCGTCTTGGAGCTTGAAAACAAGAAGAGGGAAAAGCAGCTGCAGAAGACGACTAATAAGTCCAGACGTTCAACGAAAAAACAGGCTCCGATGCAAACTACAAATCTATTCAATATGGGCTTCTTGAAGAAGAAAGACGAGACAACCAAGCCTAAGCAGCCACTACAGACAAAGTTTATGGATGCACAATCCACACCTATTCTAATTGAGGACAGTGATAGCGATAAAGAGCTGGATCAATCGTCGCCTTTAAGGACAAGCAATACCTCGCCATTTAAAGTTCAATCTGATCTTAAGAGCTTAATACAGGACTCTCCAATCAAGAACAAGGCTGTTAAGCACACTGAGGAGTCAAGCCCAACCAAGTCTAACAGATACACCAATGTTAATATAGAGGAAGAAGAAGATTATGAGGAAGACGATTCCATGGTAAAACGTGCAAATGCGCCATCCAAAACCCCAAGAAGAAAACTGAACTTTGTGTCAGTGGAAGACACATCTATACTGGAGCTTAGTCAAACAGAAAACTCTTCAATCATAGAGATATCCAGATTTCATGACAGTTTTAGCGAAAGAAAACGGGCTCAAAAGTCTCAAGATACTACCAACACTAGCATAGTCGAGAAAAAGAATATTCTGGATGAGATAATGGACTCAATTGAGTATTCTGAAGAGGAGCAGGAAGAGGAAGAAGAGGTTTAAACATTTCCTAAGCGTTTTTCCTGCAGATTTCTTGCAGCTCTGTTTTTTTTCTGTTTTTAAGCTTTTTTATCTTTCCAGCAAACAAGATGACCAAAACCCAGATCCTAATCATTGGGATGGGAGGTGTGGGCTCCATAGCCTCATATGCATTAGAGTATAAAGGATTAAGCGAAGTGACTGCGGTTGTCAGATCGGATTATGACCTAGTTACTGAAAGAGGGTACAATATTGATTCAACTAATTATGGGATAGTTAAAGGGTTCAAACCAACCAATGTTGTCAAGTCGATTCAAGAAGCACACGATCTAAATGTCAATAACGGAAAAGGATTCGAGTATGTCATTGTCACATTGAAAAACTTGCCAGATATCAGTCCAATAGAAGATATAATTGCACCTGCAGTCACGGAAAACACCAGTATTGTATTAATCCAGAACGGAATTGATATTGAAAGAGATCTGGTGGAGAGGTTTCCGAGCAACTCTATCATATCAGGAGTTTCAATGATTGGATCAACTAACATCAACTGTGAAGTTGTTCAGCATGTCAAAGATATATTGTACATCGGGCCATTCATATCAACAGATACCACGGCAATAGAGAAAGCCAAGAAGCTGGTTGAGCTATACAGCAGCGACAAGAATGAATGCACCTATGACCACAACGTTAAAAAGGCAAGATGGAGGAAATTGGTTTATAATGCATGCTTCAACACTACAGCAGCGTTAGTTGGGGTTGATGTTGGCAGAATCCAGGAAAGTGGAGCAGATGAGCCACTGATCTTGCCAATGATGGACGAGATTTATGCGATTGCCAAAGCAGATGGTGTGGAACTGGAAGAAAGCATCAAAGATACTATGCTGCATGCTAATGATGGAGTTTGGTATGTGCCATCAATGCTTGTTGACTTAAGAAAGGGAAAATATATGGAGCTGGAGATCATTTTAGGAAATGCATTGAGAATTGGCAAGGAGTACAATGTCTACACTCCAAGACTGGACACGCTATATCAACTTCTTAAAATTGTACAATTCAAGTTGAAAGAAGAAAACGGTAAAATTGTTTTACCAGAAAGAAGACCAATCAACAAATAAATTGAACATACAACCTAATAAATACTTAACCTCACAAACTAAGTAGGGGCTGTTGGTAGTGATAGAAGCCAGGAAGTTGAAGTTGTCACAAATCCTTTAGAATCTGCTTCTTGTAACAACGTGTCGTGAAAGATAAAAGGTCGTTGAATAATGGTGCATTGATGCACACAGCTGCTAAAATACTGATCCAGCCCGACTATTAACGTTATACTGAGCTATGCTTAGGTCTTCACAATGCTTCAATTGTCTATTACATAATCCTTCTGCTTAAAAAAGATAAATCAAAATATTTTGATATTGAAATGTACAAAAAGGCGCTGAAATGCTTGATTTCACAAGTAGCAGCAGTGATGAAAGTGATGAGGAGCTAAACTTCTTAAGAAGAACGACTCCAAAACTTACGTCAAAAGGGATTAAAACAGCCGGGGTTTTATCAAGCAGACAAAATGACTTCAAAAGGTTCAAATTAGCGTCAAACAGGCGAATTGAACTACCACCATCCTGGGGAGACGGAAAGTATGTGAAACTGCTTGAGGAATCAAAAGAACTGTTGGAACTTCATGCAAGAGATGAGCAGGAAGCTCTGGAGAAACTATCTAAAAAGGATGAATTCAAAAATAAGATTACTAGTAAGCTTATTGATGATGTACCTGGTAAAGAGAGGTATATTGAGTATTTGGACTCAAATAAGCAGTCTGAGCATATTTATGACTGGTTTTATTTTGAGAAAAGCGAAGTTGACTTGCGATTTACAGACGATGAAGTCACCACACTGCCATTTGTCAGGTGTAGTACTGAACTAATCACCGAACTGAACCACAATGTATTGCAGAAAGCAGATTTGGGTAGTATTGAAGCTGATGTGAGCTTTATTGATGACTGCTTGAGTGATTTAGGCGTACGAAAAGAATATTCCTCTATTACCAAGGTTGAAGAATCAATGTATGAGATTGATTGCAAACAGCTGAACCAAGATGTTAATTTGATACTATTGAAGCTGAGCAAGTTGGTTATGAAAGTTGTACCCAACGATTATAGTCAACCAATCTGGACTAAACTTGTCAGTGTACTAGGTTTTAGCATAATGGATATGAACGTCTACAAATATGGTGATCTAAGCACCATAAATCAAATGGTCAACACTATCTTAAGTTGGCACCAAGATAGAACATCAATGATAGATATTTGGATGTCACTGAGCGATGATTACAAACTTGTGTTCAGAATATTGTCAGTTATAGATGATAGCCAACTGAAAAGACTATTTGGATTTAAATTATTTACAGGCAACCGCTCTGATCAGATAGATAGCGACCTGATAAATGAGAGCATTTTGAGCCAGACACAGTTATTCAATCAGAGCTTAAAAGAGCATAATCTTAAGGAGATTTCCAACATTTATATTAGGTTCAAGGCGCTGTTCTATTGTTTGGATTTTGAGACTACAGATAAAGAGATTTATCATAATTTGAGCCATCTGAAAAGACAACTTCCAATAACAAGCTTGTCAGTAGATCAAGAGCTACTAAGGTCAATACTGTCATTGCAGTGTACATTTTTGAATCAGCTTGGTAATCTGGAATATCATTTATTTAGCTAATCAACTATTTATTTAGTAAATAAGTCCGGAAGGGCTGTTTCTAGTTCAAGGATATCCCTGATAACTAGAGCTTCCTTAGGTGTTTTACCTAAATCGGCATCATTTTCAACATAATGAATGGATTTCTTGAGGTTCAAAGCGACACTTGTCTCAATATTGGACAATGAGTCATCAACGAAATAGCACTTGGACAAATCAGTGACACCAGCATGCGACTTGGCTAATTCAAAAGCCCGCTTGCTTGGCTTACATACGAAGTCTTGCTGCAGTCCATAATCACAGAAGGTTAATCCATCAAACAAATCAGCAATTCCCAACAGTGACACACATCTAATACCGTGATTTTTGTAAGCGTTGGTGAACAACCAAAGCTTATCAACCTTCCCCGAGTTCTTCAGCTTCAGCAGCATCTCCCTCAACTTTGGATCTGGTTTGAGGATATCCTGCAAAGGCAAAGCGTCATCAACTTTTTCGTTATACTCCAAGGCATCAATTTGGTGGTGTTTAACCAAACCCTGAATGGCTAACCCGTAGTTCTTGTAATACATGTGGTGCAGGTCAAAAGCCTTCTCGTCATCGAGCTTTAGCTTCTTCACAAAGTAGTTGTGAATGTAAATCTGCATCAGATCATGGATCTTTGTTGATCTCTTGTAGAGACAGTTATCGATATCAAAAAAAAATACCTTGATGTCTTTAGGGTTTGGGTCAACCGTGTTGGGTTCTGCCTTGAAGTTAGGTCTGCACCCGGGATAGCTTAGGGACTGCAGATGCTGTTTGTTCTGTTCCAGAATCTTAGCAATCTGTGCATTGTATTCCTCTTCAGATTCCAGTTCGGACCATTTGTAGGCAGATTCGTCAATTGTAGCTTTAACTTCGTTCGTGGCCTTGATGCTAACCGACATGCTTCTTGTTCTATCAATTCTATTAGGTCTATAAGTTCTAGTGAGTGCAATCAGCGATCTTCTAACTGGGAATCCTAACGATTTGTACATCAATTCCTTAATTAAGTTGGTTATTGATTTTCTTAAGTAATAAATTAATTACTCAGTTTAGAACCCGTTGGAAATAAACACTGAAATTAGGTGGTGAGTCACTAAGACCAGACAGAAGAAGGAGCAGCAATGAGCAAGCAGGTCAATTCAATATGCCTGGAGCTATTGATGAATGAGATGGTTGGCACAACCATTGCGGCAAGTACACAGATCAGAGAACAGCTCAAAGATGTGCGGCCCAAGGACTATCTGCTGCTGGATTCGTACACCGACGACATCACATACAAGCTGGAAAGCATTGGCTATAACACTGGTGTGAGACTGGCTGAGTTGATAAGCTATAATGAGAACACAGACATGACAAACGGGCTAGAGCTGCTGAACGTCATCAAGTTCATTTGCCGAGACGTGTGGAAAGAAGTGTATGGCAAGCAGATTGACAATCTACGGACAAACCACAAGGGCACCTTTGTGCTAATTGCCAACCAGTTCAAGCCCTTTGACTCATTCGACGAACATAAAAACTGCAAATTATGGCTAAACCTCCCGTGTGGGCTGATCAGAGGCGTGCTGAAAAGCTTTGGCGTGGAGTCCGCAGTGTCAGCTGAGATCACAAAGTTCCCTTCTGTCTCGTTCAGCATCCAGACCTGAATATCTGGACAACCTTCGGCCTGCGAAAGGGGCAGTTCACAGTGCCCCTGCATAGAAATGCCAACAGCACTGCCAGCATTTGACACACACCACACCACATCCATCAGATGACCCACCACGCACTGCTCACCACCTGCCGTGCACTCGACCCACCACACCATATATTACATAATGAGTACCGTAAGCTTTTACCCGCACATTGTATATAATGGCACCAAACCCGAACATTTCTGAACAGATTTTCTAAAAAAATCTCCAAATAAATTTGTAAGAAACTGGTGACTTCTCTGTGTACTTTAACATCAACAGATAAATACTAGTTTATTTACAGATTTTTTCCCAACTTTCACTTGAAACAAAGCTCAGCTGTACTACTGAGGACTCAGATAGGACTCATTTTTACAGGTTTCAGAATTAGTTCCGAAATCAGGCAAAACCAATAGAAATAGACTATAAACTAGTAATTTGCCACTAAAATAATCAAAATGTTCAGAATCCAATCGTCAAATATACTGAAGCAAAGGCTCAGCAACCAGGTTGTTGCCACTGGTAGAAGCTCGATCAACCCATCATCGATCAGATTTAACTCATCTGTTAACTCTCAGTCAGCCACTATCAACCCATCAAGCCCAACACCTTCTACTGGTACGGCCACGACTGCCACGACTAACAACAGCAACACTACTAATTACAGCTTTTCAAATGCCGTGCAGAAGTTGGCCTCCATCAAGAAGTCAGCTCAGGTTAAGAGCACAGACCCAAGCTTTCCAAACCAACTTTTAGCTTTCCAGGAACTCACAAGCTCGAATGCCTTGAAAAACGACGGGTTCAGAAATAACAACAACAGTAGACAACAGGGATCCAGAAACAGATCTTTTGACTGGACAGTGTTGCCAAAAACCTTGGAGCTGTACCAAGATGTGAAGCTTTTACCAGAATATACAGCAAAGGATACCACTAGTTTAGTTATATTTTTGCACAACGCACAAAGACTAACCAGAGTTGTTCAAGCAGGATTGAACTCAAAACCAGACTATGACTCACACAGTCAAACACTGCAAAATAAACAAATGATTGAAAATGGGTTAAGAGAGGTTGTTAATGACCTGATGAACGAAAAAATTGCCATCACCAGTATTGGTGCAGTTCATTTGTTAACATCCTTCAAAGAGCTAGGAAAAATCGAAGATGTTTCATCATTCTGGTTTTCATGTTCCAAGATTGACAACTTAAAGGACATCTTTTTGAATCAGCAAGTTGTTGGTGTTATCTTACCAATTTTGTATCAAACAGGTACAGAATTTTCAGAAATTGAAGAACTATACAACAGAACAGTCAAACTGAATGATCACTTCAACTCGAATTTAACTGCTGGTATGATCAAGTGCTGCTTGTTGGCTGACAAAACCGAAAAATCTTTGGAGTTGTTTGGTAAATTGGTTGACAACTACAAGCCAGGAACCAGTATAACACCATTAGTTGACTGTCATACAAGATTCATCGCTGACTGTAAAGACATCAATGTTGCAGAAAACTTCTTCCTCAAGGTTATCAATAAAGAGACTCCATATAAGGTGATTTTGCAAGTTGGTTGTCTGAAACAATTTCTACAGAATGTTTATGACCAAACAAACGATTTTGAAAAAATCTTAAACTATTGGAAATTAGCAACAAAGTTTTATGGTAGAAACTTGAACCACGGAATTTACTCATCACTAAATGGTGTTTTTTTTGAAATCTTTTTCAATGCTTATGGTAACAACCAAATTGAAGGATTGAAAAAATTAAAGAGTTTAATCTCAATTTATAATTCTATCAAACCAATTGATGAACCATTTTTCAACATTATCATGTCCAAATCAATTGTCTGGGAAAACAAACAAGTGTTGGATTCACTCTACTCGGCATTTGATATTTACAGAATCAAGAGATCGATAGTTTCAAGAAGAATTTATCTAAAAAGTTTGGGATCATATGAGGTTTCCAATGAAGAAATCTTGAAAAACTGGTACGATTTAATTTTAGCATCTGATTTTGAGAACTCCAAGTACATTGCTAATGCTGATTGGGCTGCTTTGAGAGACTCAACCATAAATACAAGATTTGACAGAGGAATGCTGTTTATTCAAACATTCAAAATTTTCAGCCCATACTGTCGTGACCACAATCAATTCTTGAAGATTAAGTCTCTAGCATGCCAACTGAGACCAGAACTATCGAGTTATTTTGAGCATTTAGATCAGTTAAATGTTGATAATGTGTTTTTACCGCAACTAAACTCAATAACGCCATACAGATCAAGAACCTGAATCATTTCTTTTCAATATTCGTCTACAACACATGTATATAGCCAGCTAGACAGCAGGATAAAACAGAGCAAAACAAGCAAGGAACTAATAGATATAAAATTAATAATAAGGTAGAAACAATTACTTAAATCTCTCCAAGAATTTGTAGAAATTTTCACCTTGAATATTAGCAATCTTCAGCTCCAGTTCTGTTGGGCTTCTCGAGCCGTCTGCACCAGCAAAGGTACCTGCACCCCATGGGGACCCACCATGGATTTCTTCCAGTGAGGAAAGCTGAGCAGAAGTGTTCTTGTAACCCAATGGGACAAACACCAGGCCGTGGTGGACTAAAGTCGACAACGAGTTCACCACAGTGACTTCTTGGCCACCGCCTTGGGTCCCGGTGGAGACAAAAACACCAAAGAACTTACCATGTAGCTCACCTTTAGCCCAAAGACCGCCAGTAGTGTCCCAGAAGGTCTTCCACTGGGCAGGGAAGTTTCCAAATCTGGTGGGAATACCAAACAAGAACCCATCGTACTCAGTCAATGTTTGCTTAGAAGCAACTGGAATGTCCGGTTTAGGTGCTCCATGCATAAGCTCGACAACCTCGTTAGGCAAAGTTTCTGGAATCTGATACAGGTCTGCTGCACCGCCAGCAGTCTCAATGCCCGCTTTTTCAGCCAATGCCAACTTGTTAATGTGGCCGTAAAGACTGTAGGTGATGATTGCAATTCTTGGTTTCGACATTGGGTTTTCTTTTCTTCTTTGCAGGTCAAAACAAGTGCAAGTTCATACTTTAAAGCTTCCTTGCGGGCTCCTTGTAGGTTCCTTGCAGGTTCCTTGCTGTTGGAGCGTGTCCCTAACAGACCATTAATTAGATGTTTGGCTTATTCATACAATTCACCGTTAAGAGCACCGTTTTTCGCTAGTTTGTCGGCTTCTTCATTTCCAGCAAACCCATCGTGGCCTTTGATCCACTGCAATTCAAATTTGTGGTTGTCAAAGAGGTCGGAATTCTCCTTGTAGAAAGAGTCAATCTTCTTCACGTCATGGTACACTTTATACATAACGTCGCCGTTGGGTCTCTTGAGGAAGTCATCCTTGGTCCATGTTGACGCATAGTTGTTCATAACATTCAGCACTGATTCACTGTCGCTGATGACTCTGTATTTTGGCACCGAATCTGTCTTTTTAGCTAGAAAATCGTCAATCTCGTCTAAAATAACCTCAGAAGCATACTTGATGGCATACAGCTCACTGGCAAAACTTGATGAAGAGTCAACGTTAACTGCTTTGGAGGCATTTTTGCTGTTATTTTCACCAAAGTAGACACCAAACCCGGATTTTCCTTGGATCAGTGACCCATCACAGTAAACCTCCTGTGGTTTAGCAGATTTAATACGGCTAACATTGCTGCTTGGAGTTGATTCCTTGGCTCCTGAGTATCTCAGGTCACCAAAATCATGCTCAATAACCGATTTCCCGCCTTTCTCAGACACAAAGTTGGCTGCTTCTTCGTAGGTGCTGAATTTTTTGTAGCTAACACCACGAACACCTTTGATATTGTTGGAGCACTCTGCCCAGTTATCAAAAATCTTGTTCTCAGAGTCTTTAAAGATGGCTCCATAATACGCTCTTGGTGCTGCCTTCGTGCTGTATGCTCTGGCAGAGGAAGATGCAAAGCTGCTGTTGCTGTACCCACTTGTGGTGTCCGAACCGCGTCCTAAGTTATCACGTGACTTGAACCGCTTATTGCAATTGCCATCGAACTGTCGTGGTTCGTCACTGGCGCTGTAGCTTTCACAAAGCTGCCCGTAGCTTCTTCTACCCTCTCTGGGACTATTATAGCTGGTACCGCTGTCATGACCTCTATTGTCATAGCTTGGGCCACCACCGCTGTACCCACCTGATCTGTTTGAGGAGCCACCGGAAGATCCATAGCTCACATCTCGGTAGCTGGCAGCACCCTGGTTGCGCAAAACAAAGCTCTGTGCCTCTGCAGCACTATCAAACTTTTTGTACACTGCACCACTGTAACCATTAACCTGCGATTTGCATCCGTCCCAATCACTGTAAACACCGCTTTGTCTGCCATTAGCTACCGCATAGTACGCCTTTCTCGCCATTGCAACAGTCTTGTCAAGCCCTAAAGTCCTTGAAACCAGTGAAAAGGGCATAGAATGCTATATAATGTTTTTGGCATGGGAATTTTTTTTTTTATCTTAGAGGTTGTTCGTTTTACTCCGTAATTGGTTAATTCGAACGGCAATCTCATTGTTTTTCGAAATCAACTCCATGATCTTCTGGTTGTTACTGTTCAGGGCTTCAATTGCTTCATTTAGCTCCTTTAATTCGCTGGTATTGTCCTCATTATCAATTTTTTTTTTACTTAGATTGGCCAGCCGGCTTGACAGTATATTGTCACCACCGCCTGGCTCATCGCCAGCTTTCAGCTTTTGAACCTCCATTTCAACCATGTTTCTCATGATTTCTCTCAGGTCTGGAATGAACTCGTTGCGAAACTTTTTCTTGAACTCATCTTTTGTATCTTTTCTGAACTGGTCGAGCACTTTGTCTTTAATCTTGTTTGATAAAACCACTAGTGGGTCATTGACGTTGGTTGTGTTCACTATGTCACCACTTAAAATGTCCTTCTTAACTTCTCTTTTGATCTGGTTTTTAATTTGGTTCTTCAGCTCTAGTGGTTTAACCAACTCGTTGTGCACGTTTTGATCAAAATCTTCTTTGGAAATATGGTCCGTGACTGAGCTTCTTTCGTACTGTTCGACTTTCAATAGATGCGACACGTTGGCACCAAGTCTTGCTAGCTCCACGGCCTCATAACCTATACTGCTATGGTTGAATTCATGATACTTGATTTTAAACTGGTGGTTCTGAAATACTCGGGAGTTAGTCTTATAGAATTCTTTGATCAAGTTGTACTTCCAGTACAGATCCAGTTCCTCTGTCAGGTTCTTGAGACACTCGTCGTCGTCTTGCAGCCCATGTAGTTCAATATAGTCCTTTCGGGAGATATTATGGTCGTTTGTCTTCTCAAACCGCCTGATCACCTCTTTCAGTGTCGAAAAAACTTCATATTTGGGTATGAAGATGATTTCACCAGCCCTGAACCTGTTCAGCTCCAACAATATCCCCTTCAAAGTATACTTCAGGGCAGTTAGCTGAATATCACCTCCTTTGGTATCATCACGGCTAATCAATTTCTTAATGTTTTTACTCTCATTGACACCATAATAGACACCAACCCCTAGCCTATCATGATTGGCATTACAGTACCCAAAGCTAAACACTTTCTGCACCTGCGAAGACTTGATCATTCTGTCAACCAGTGACAGCGTTAACTCCTTCGACTGATCTGTAGCACCAGTGCTCTTTAGGGTACTATAATATTGCAGTCTCCCAGTCTCACTTGAGTCTGGTTTCAAGGTGTCCTTGGAAGTGATGTTCACAACGTTTTTAACATCGTAGATAGACTCCTTCAACCTCTGTGAATGTTTGTCAAAATGTGTAACTATTTTAGATGTGTAGGAAACATTAAAATTGATTGGCTGGCCAAATCTATCTTGCATCTCATCGCTTGAATAAAACGCTTTGATCTTCTGGATGTTTTCTGCTAGCTGCAATGTAATTCTAGGGAACTTGGATTGTACAATGTCTCGTTCTGAAAGTCCTTTGGATATTTTATTTGACCACAAATCAGACTTTGTTAGCACTCGTATAACAGGTAATGAGTCTCCACGATGCAAGTTCACCGTACCCAGTATCTTCAAGATCAGATCAGTAGCTTTCTTAAGACTCACCAGCTGTAGATCAGTCAAAGTCAGCTTTTCTGACTCGCTCACCACAACTGCTGAGTATCTCTGCATTGGACCATTGTTTGAGAACACATAAACGTACTTCTTTCCGTGAATTGAGATAACCTCGTAGCAGAAAATATCAAACTGCAGCAGCTTAGGGTCTTTGGAAATAGGACCATTCACAACTAATCCCCTTGTTGCTAAGACTTTGGCAATAAAGTCCTCTGCATGCTGTAAGCTCTTCAGCTTCCTCATTTTCCAATGTTTGATAGTGTTCAGCTTCTGCTGACATTTCATCCACGAGGAGTAAATAGAGCTCGTCCCATCTGCTTCAATAATGCTGTAGAAATTACCTCTTTTAAGTTTGTCCTTCTTGTCAATGGTTGCGTCAAGTCTGTAATTGATCGTTCTTCCTGCTGAATCAGACTTATTCTGTTGTTCTGTAGTGGACTTTGCACTCTTCAGCGGCGCCTTGGGCCTCCAGCCAGTTATTTTCTTCTCTTTTTGGAATTTGGAAACTTTGGTTCCGCCATTCTTCAAGCTCGCAAGACTTTTCTTCTTGATAGTCCCCCTCACCAGGGGCCTTCTAGTAGCCGTTTTCAGCTTGGGCACAGATTTGGTCTTTAAAGGTGCCACTTTGAGCTTTGCTCTAGCCTTTGGTCTTTGTTTGATCACAGATTTGAGCTGTATCTCAGTGTTTAGTCTTCCAGCTGCGGTGCTAAACAGCTGTGGGTTAGAGGGTGCCATAGCCACACACCCATAGGCAGTTCTGGCAGCAGCGCGCCTCACAAACATGCCTCAAACGTGGTTTTACTGCTTCGCAGGGTTTTTCATAACAAATTTACTATTTTCGATAATTATTATGCCATTTAGTGCTCTTATATCTATATATACACGGGTGATCGCTATGAATAATACTGCTTAACCAGACCTTCAGTTACAATATTTTTGAGCTCTTGCTCAACTATTTTTGCAACTTCTGTCTCAAGCTGTTCGATAAACTCGGTTCTCAAATTCTGTGCTTGCGTATCCTCATCAATCATTCTAGCAACATGTCCTTCTATATTCAGTGTTTCATCATGAGCTAGTCTGTTTCTGATTTCAAACACCACTTCCCGCTTTATATCAGTAAAATCATCCATATCAATGAGCTTGGTGGGAAATTTCTTCAATGTGTCATCATTATGCAAACTTCTCCTACTATTAAAAACATCCGATATTGATCTGAACTTTGTGGAAAATTTAGCCAGCTGATCCGCATTCTCATTGCCAAAACTCCCGCTATGCCCCTTAACCCAGCCAATTTCAAACTCATGATGGAAAATATCGAAATTGAACAGGTAAAACAACCTAATCAATTGGTAATCTCTGGCAGCTTCGTACTCGATCTGTTCTTCAAACGAGCCAGCTGGTTTATCACCAAAAATCTCATTATACATATCACCCGAGTATGCATTTTTCAGCACCTTTATACCCAGTCTGTTGATAACTGATAATGAGTCTGATCTGATTGTGTATTTTGGTAAAAATAGTATTTCATTGTTCAAAAATTGATTTATTTCTTTTAGAAGCAACTGCAGTGTACGTCTAAGAGCAAGTAACTCAACAAAGTCAGATGAGGATTTGAAGATTTGGAACTTCTCTGAAATATTTTTTGGATTATTTGGCCCAAAATAAATCCCAATACCTGCTCGGCCCGCCCTATCCAACACGTAAGATCCATCACAGTATACAATATGTGGTTTGGATTGCTTGATCATTTTGATTACTTTTGTCGGTAAGTCCAATTTAGTAAATCTTTTGTAAACCAAGTCAGATTCCACAATCTTTTTTGGTATTAATTTTGGTATATTAGAGTGGTTTTCACGTTTAAGTGAGCTTTTGATTAAGGATTTTTTATAGTCTTCAAATCTGTTAAAAATTGGTAGCTCTTTGCTATACTGCCTTATCTCGAATTTGAATTCTTTATTGGCAGAATCTTCATAGAATTCACAGATTTTATGATAATCATTAATAACATCTTTTAAAAAATTCTGATGACTTGACTGAAATTGGAACTCTTCCTTAGGAATTTTCCATGCTTTATATTTAGAAGATGGCACAACAGCCACATCTTCACCTCTGGATATATAGTTTGAAAAGTCCACCTTAGTCGATATACAGTATCTTGGGAATTTTTTGGGATTTGAAGTATTCGATTTGAATTGTGAAATCTCGTTTAATATCTGCTTCAATGCCTGCTGTAAAGCCAATAATTCCATCTCCATCTCAGGTAGACTCTGATTTATCCTAAAGAGTAGATTGTTTTGGCTGTCTGAGTGATTATAACAACTCAGATACTTATCACTCTTTGTGGAGATAACACCAGTAACTATCATCGCATCAATATATTGTTCATCTCCAAAAGAGTTTTTGGTCATCAGCCCTGCTTCACCTTGTTTCTTCTCTTTCAAGGTTTTTACTATCATATCCTCCAAGTTGATGATTCCTCTACTTGGATCTAAAACTTTGTAAATACTCTTTGAAGCTCTATTTCGTATTTTATTAAGTTCGTGAATGGATGAGGAAATGAAGCCCGTGTTATCGCTCAGAACAATACCATAAAACGTTAAACCTTTCTTCTCTTTGGGTATCCTGTAGCTAATTTCAAACCCTTTAATGTTCTTACTGAACGATCTAATCTGCTCAGCAGCTCTGAGATCCCCAGCAATTGAATCTTTAAATATTTTCAAAGCTGTGTCATTTGATTGATTCTCAAATACAAACTCCTTAGCATCCTGGAAAGTACTCGTTAGCTTATGTACAGTTTGCTTGCCGTCTATAAACTTGTGTGCTTTCTTCGACTTTGTTAGGAATATTCCAACTTTATTGTTTTCCTTGTCCACAACAGCAGTAAACAAATCTGCCCTGTTGCTTTTCTTCTTCTTCACTTTATCTGCTGGGACCTCCAGTACCAAAGTAGTATCCTTGTAGCTACCGCCAGGCTTGATATCCATGCCTGTTATATTCAAATCTGCTTCAACTTTCTCCACTAATGGAAAATTTAAGAGCTTGAGCGTATTAAATCTCTGCACAAACCGTACTTTATTGCATCTCCTACTGACTCTGACATGCACGACGCCTCTTAACATCTCTTAACAGCCGGCAGGTATCACTAGATTTGTATTAATTTACAATCTGAGAGACTACAAATTTGTTTATATGTCAACATTATAAAGCAATTATATAAGCACTATATACAGAGTTTAAACAGTTTATACAATTGTTTCTTTTGTTCACAGTCTATTTAGTCTGTTGGAGCTGAAGTCTATTCCAGCCCTTTTGTCCCATTGGTCTTGGGACTCATGGTATTTTATCATGGAAGGTTTGTGGGGAGGAAGCAAATCTGAGTTACAATACTGAAATAATAGCACCATTAAATAGTGTTTCAGAGTCTCTTTTTCAAAAGGTTTCAATATATCTGGCTTCATCTCGGTCATTGGATAATCCTCATAAAGCCTCTTGGTAAATGCATATTTGTAAATTGGGATGAACCCTATTTCACCTTTCAAGAACTGTTGAATCTCACTCAGCGTTTCCAACAATGCATTATTCAGTCCATGTAGTGAGGTTATGTAGTACTTGCCCATTCCATCTAAATCCTGAATGGATTCCTTAAAGCCCTCGTCAAATATAACCTTTTTAGATGAGAAATGTGAGCTTTTAAACGCCTGCTGATCATTGAAACTGAATGCTCCTTTATAAGTTAGCTTATCGAGCAATGGTTGAATAGGATCTTCTGGTTCTATTTGTATCTTTTTCAAGTCTTGGAACCTGTTGAAGAACTTTGTGTCAATTGATTCTATTCGCAAGCCCTGGAAGGTTTTGAGCTTTTCTTTATGCTCGATTTTATACTTATACTTTTCAACTGAAAATTTACGCAAAGTATCGAATGTTTCAAATAACTTATCCAGGTGTTTGAGTAAAACTGGAGCCTCCTGCTCATTTATTCTGTAAACTCTTCTAAAACTTGGTAAACTTGTCAAATCTTCAAAAACGTGTGAGATAAAATACATTTTCTGCAACTGGATTGATATAACATCTGGATTAAAACCAGGAAACTTGTTTTGATAGTACTCTAATGTGTCCAGTGCAATTTTGCTAGCATAGTAAAGACCGAGAAAATGTAATTCATGAATTGATTCAGGTTCATGACCCTCAGGCAGTTCAAATTTCCAAACTTCAAATTCTCCTTCAATATGAATATATGGTTTGCTAGTAGCACTATCTTCGAAAACATAAACTCTTATTGGAATATTTGTGATTTCCTTTTCTGTTGGTTTTGTGTGCTTGTGAGATTGAAGTCCATATTTTTTCTTCAGTTTATTAACTAAATTGTAGAAATGAGCATAAATATCACTTCTATGTACTGAGAATCCAATATAAACACAATTCTCAAAGCCTATTTTCTTAACATGATCAAAAAACTCTCTTTTGTTGGTAAAAATGGCTGAAGTGAGATCTTTTCTAAGTACCGCATAGTAGGTTGGGATCAGATCCACTTTACTGTTTTCATCATGATTTTCTTGAATCTTCAATTCCGTTCTGTACCGTTTATGCTCCTCCAAATCCTCCGAGTACGCAGCTGGAAACCTGCGGATTTTTCCTTGAATCTTGATTTGGGGATCGATACTGCGTGGTGAAATATCGACTTTGGTATTATGCAGTGAGAATAGTTCTGCAAACGCGACTGCATCTTTATAGCTTTTAAAGGTCTCGTGGTAGTTATCCTTCATCTCTAGAATTCCCGAATCAATGATATCCCGTTTCAGGAAGATTCCAGCTCTGTTCTGATTGTTATTCAGCACCGATACAAATTCCAGTGCATCTTTTTCAGTAGCTACCGGTGGGTGATCCTTCAACTTCAGGTGAATGTTCTCGTGAATTGGGATCTTTGTTCGTGGTATAAAAGCAGGTGCTTTCGTGGGTGGTTTACGTTTCGTTTTGGCTGGTGTCTTCAGTGCTTCATACTCTTCTCCATAATACTCGCTTAACCATCTTACTCTGCCATTTTTGTAAACGCTCAGTTGTGGAAAACCGGTGTTTCTTGCCAGTAGTATGGACTGTGTCGTTATGGTGGAAGCTGCTCGCCTCAGAGCATAAAATGAACGCAAATTCATCAGCTTTAACGGGAAGTGTTAAAAATTTCAGCTGGAAAAAATTCTAACTTGACATAAAAGTTGTAGAATTTATTTGAGAACTTAATTTTCATCTGCAGCTGTAAGCAGTGTGAATTTAGCAGTTGTCGGGTGCTCCACGGTGATGATGGGTTGATATGTATCTGGAATGATCAAGCTTGTGGGCTATTAAATCCGCAATTCAAGCTCGCAGCAGTGAATATTGTCAGATATCTGATTGAAAAGCACCCAAATTTCGTAAATCAGAGCTCTCATCGGTATGAAAACTTCACAAGGACTGAAGTACACCATAACCAGCTGGCTTCATCAGCTTCACTTGCATTCTCTGCTCACAATGCGGCAAAAAAATCTAATTTATCTTCATTGGAGCTATACAACACCCTCAAGAGCTCACAGCACTGACAATGCTCTCCAGTAAAATAATAGTTTTGTAGCCTGCAATATTAAACCACCGCTGTGGCTCTTTTCAGCGATTCTAAAATCAGCTGCCTTTATCTGATAAGTAAACAAGAAATCTAAAATTTCAGAAATATTGAATTTCCTGTACAAAAACCACAATGGGCAATTGTTTTAGTTCACCTGAGTCCCACAGCGAAAAGCATGCCACACCCAACAAAGTATCGCGCACTGCACCAACAAAAGTGACGGAGAAACCAGCTCAGGCTAAGAAACCACAGGTCAGCAGCAAAGGACATAAACTAACGGATGACGATAACGCAGTAGCCACAGAAAAAATAGATCCTAAGGAAGCTGCGAGACGGGCTGCGGAAGAACGGTTCAACAATGCTAAAACTAAAAACACGTCAGGAAGGCTGTCGAAAAAATTATACGAGGAACAGTCGAAATCTGCAAGAACTCACCTCCAAGAGCAGTCTCAGAAAAATATTGAAACACAGCAGCAAACTACATTGAACTACGATTGAATAGAAAATTCTCTTTCTGTAATTGTGCACTTTTATATTGTAAACTTGCCGGATCTCTCTTGTTGCTGCACGTTGGCTTTCTTCAAACCTTGAAGAATAACCTTTTTGAACAAATCTATTGCATCCATCAGCTGTGATTTCTTCTCTGCTTCAACCAACAAGTACAATTTCGGCTCTTCGCCCTCTTTAGGCTCCTTGCCCTCAGGGTAGTACTTCCCTTTGTAAGTCACAGAAGCCGAAGTTTCGTCAATGATTTTAACCAGAGTCGAGTTATTGGTTGCAACCCATCTCACAGCCTGAGGAAGATCGTTAACATTGATTCTAGCAGTGTATGCACCACTGTCTGGTGCCTTACCATCCTCTGTGCTGTTGAATACAATATCCATGTTGGCCCCAATTTCATCCTCATCTCCCTCGGCGTCATCATCCTCGTTTTCTGAATCTGCATTTTTCTTCTTTCCTTCCTCTCCATACTTCATTCTTTCCGTCTGCTCATTCTCTTCTCTAAGTCTATCTAAATTATCCAATCCCTTACCGCCAAATCCTGAAGAGATCTTCTTCTTGCCATCTTTCAACTCCTTGTCAAATTTCTCTCCAATTGCTCTGATGTTTTCTGGAATCTCTTCCTCTTTCATACATTTGTAAACAATGTACGCTTGCAGCTCCTCATTCTTAGATAACAATGAAATCGCTGTACCTTTGGTGTTACCTCTTGCAGTTCTGCCCGTCGTGTGAATATATTGCGCAAATGTCTTTGCACCATTAAACAATATAACCAGGTTGACATCAGGAACGTCTAACCCTCTAGATAGCACTTCAGTACAAATTAAAATGTTTTTATCCTGTCTGAAATCCTGTAAGTTTGAGTTTCTTTCATATGATGGTAGTCCCGCGTGTATAGCAACAGGCGTATATCCTTTATCGGTTAATTTTTTATTCAGTAAGTTAACTTGTATTTGAGATTCACAAAATATTATCGTCTTTTGATCGCCCTGTTTACCAAGTAATTGCAATAGGTAATTAAATTTCAGCTCTTCAGTTTCAAAAACTTCAGCTAGCTGCTTGATGTTTTCATTAACAACTTGTTTATTACCAACGGTTATAGTGATTGGCTTTCTCAAAATCTTTACCGCAAACTGTTGTAACTTGTTGGGGAAAGTTGCTGAAAATAGCACACACTGTTTATCTGGTCTTATAGTCTTCATGATTTGATTAATTTGTGGTTCAAATCCCAAATCAAATAATCTATCAGCTTCGTCTAATATAACAAATGTAATTCTTGATGTTTTCATTAATTTTCCTCCATTGATTGTTAATAAATCAATATACCTTCCTGGAGTGGCAACAATTATTTCGACACCTTTCTTCAATTCATTAATCTGTTTGTGTATTTCGGATCCACCTGTACAACAAATTGCTTTTAATTTGGTATTTTTGAGAAACTTTTCCAACGTCTGAAATATCTGCGTGGCTAATTCTCTCGTTGGTGATAGAATAATCGACATTGGCCCAGTTTCTCCATTTGAGAGTGGTCGCTGTTGTTTGATGTGCTTCAACATTCCTAGTAAATAGCACATTGTTTTACCAGATCCGGTTCTGCCAATTCCAATAACATCATTTCCCGACATAATTGCAGGCACAGTTTGGGATTGAATTGGAGTTGGATTCTCATACTTGAAATCGTTGATTACTGTTCCTAAAATTTCAGAATCAAGACCAAAATGGTAAAAGTTGAAAACTGGATTTATCTTTTTATTACTTATGAAAATACTGTTCAACACCCTAAAATTCAAAACTTCATCTGCATCCAACTTGGATAAATCTGTTTTGATACTGAAATCTTTGGGGAAAGGCTCCAAGTTTTTCAAATCATAAGCAGTTGACTCAAGGATTTTGGTCTTTTTATTGTTTTTAAGCTTTTTCAATAACTGTTTCGCTTCGTCTGCATCTAAGTTGCTTGACTTATCATTGGAGACGTATTCATTACCATCTTCGTCAATCATCAACACGTCGTCCATATCTTTCATGTGCACATCTCCGGATTCTTGTCTTTCAATATCTTTCATGAATGCGTCTAATGTGTCGATATCTGCTTCTTCGTCTGCTTGTTCCTGTTGCTGTTCCCCAGTTTCCTCGCCATCGGCTAAAATTCCACTCACAGGTTTGAAAAACTTCTTTTTGGTCTGGGTATCTTCATCCTCAAGGTCCCCAAACAGGTTTTTCTTCTTGACCTGAGCTTTTGAAGTCGATTTCAAGCTGAACAACTTCTTAGCTGGGGCAACTTTCACCAGTGGCACTTTCACAATTGGTTTAGATTCAGGCACAGGTATCGCTTTTTCCTTCTCTTTCTCCTTCTTTTTGGCTTCTTGCTTCTTCTTCCACGCTTCTAATTTCTTGAGCCTTTCCAGCTTTTTGGCATCCATGGTGTCTGAGGCGCCATTATCCTTCTGAGAATCCTTCTGAGCTGACTGGGAGCCTGTTTGCAAGCCCTGTGGCTCACTGAGTTGAGCAGATGTCGGCACGGGTGTCACCTCTGCAGCCTTGCTCTTATCATCGTGATCCTGCGTATGGCTCTCTCGCTGCATCCTTTCGTACCTCTCCTGGTCCCTCATGCGCTGCCTCTCACTCTCGCTCTCACTGTGGCCGTACCTGCCGCCGCCTCTGAACCGCTCATTGTACCGCCTGCTGCTGTCTCTATTATACATTTTAGTAAGTGGCAAAAGTTAAAAAAACTAAAAACACTCAATCCTTCGCAGTGCGCCAAAACTAACCTGTTGGTCCTTTAAAGCAGGTCAATTTCTCCTGGCAACCTTCCTGGCAAAAGTCGCAAATCCTCTAGCTCCTTTTCACTATAATCAAACAGTATAAGCACAACTTGATTGTTTTTTTTTTTGTAATTTTGTATGAAAAAGGAACTGAAATTTCAGTACTGAAAAGTGTGCAGTTTGGGTTAAAGAATGTCAGAAACCGAGGACGAGGAGTTCGAAGTCATATGTGACGGTGACGAGCGTGTTGGGATTTCTCCACAGGCTGGAGAGCTGAGGGAAAAGAACGAGCAGGAAGAGCA
Organism: [Candida] sp.; assembly: GCA_030570575.1. Taxonomy (NCBI): domain Eukaryota; kingdom Fungi; phylum Ascomycota; class Saccharomycetes; order Saccharomycetales; species [Candida] sp. The sequence continues at coordinate 135,084 of JAJLVZ010000010.1, read as the reverse complement.
GGCTGATATTGTGGTAACTGAGCGAGTTGAGGCTGAAGCTAGCATTGAGACGCCAGACCAGCCCAAAGAGCCCTCTGTGTCGAGTGATTCAGGTCAGGCAGAAGCTGTAGAGCACTCTGGGTCCGGTAGTGGCACTGAAAACAATGAAAACGAGCAGACAGAAGCTGGCAAAGTTGACCAAGAGAAGAAACCTGAGCCTGTTGTTCCATCAGACCCAACAAAGATCAAAATACGTAAAAGAGAGAGACCAGTTCAGGCAATTGGTGGCTTAGGGCGGAAAAGAAGAACCGAGGACTTGGGAATTGTGCCTGCCAGGGCCACTGCAAACTCCACAGTGCCATCTTGGATGGCTAAGAAGCCTAAACCCAGCGAAACAGAGCCTGAGCCCGAGCCTGAACCCATCCCTATCCCTGCCAATGTTGTCTCTTCCAGAGCACCGCTTGCCAGCTGGCTGCGAAAGGAGGATTTGGAGAAAGTGCACAGCAAAGAAGATCATGGCTCTTATAAGAAACCTTCCAGGCGTGGAAATGTCCAGGAGCAGTCACATGCTGCTCAGTTAGCTAGAGAGAAAGAAGACCTGTACCAAAGAAATATGCAGGCTCAGAAACAAAACATTGATTTGGTGGTGAAGGACCATTACAATAAGAGAACAAGTATCGCAAGAGCCGAGCAGAGACATCTTTCACCAATCATCAAACTCAAGAATTTCAACAATGCAGTTAAGTACATGCTGATAAACAACTATACCAGACCAGGCGACCATGTATTGGAACTGGGCTGTGGTAAAGGTGGTGATATGATCAAATGGAATGTTGCTGACATCTCAAACTATGTTGGAATTGATATCTCAAATGCTTCCATTACGGAGGCCATTTCACGTTATCATAGAATCAGACCGAATTACAGAGCAACTTTTATAACGGGTGATTGTTTTGGTAAAACTCTGCCTGAAGTTATTGCTACTCAGCCTTACCCAATTGATTTCCCTATGGATGTGGTGTCAATGCAGTTTTGTTTACACTACGCCTATGAAAATGAGTTTAAGGCAAGAACGATGTTAGAAAATGTCAGTAAATCACTGAAAACAGGTGGGTTCTTTATTGGAACGATACCAAACTCAGACTTTATCAAGTTTAAAATAAAGCATATGAAACCAGACTCAAAGACATTCGGTAATTCACTTTATTCCGTGACTTTTGAGACCAAACCTGATCCTGAGGGCTCTTTCAGACCACCATATGGTCATATTTATAATTACTATCTAAAAGATGCAATTGATAATGTTCCTGAGTATGTGGTGCCATTTGAATCGTTCAGAGCATTGGCCTTGGAATACGATTTGGAATTGAGATATAAAGAATCGTTGCCTGACGTGTTTAGAAACAACATGCCAAAATACTTTAATAAGTTTAGTGAGAAGATGAAAGAAGGACTCAAACGTTCAGATGTTGATGAAAAGAATAGACCAAAATATGGTGTTGAGGGTGATGAAAAGGAAGCGGTGCAATTTTATTTAGCATTCTGTTTTGTTAAAAAGTAATGGATTATTCATTAGTTGTGTTGTATGTATATATCTATATATAATTATTGGGTTTGCTTTGATATTCCTTATAAGGCTGTTGTAACAGTCATCGATTGTGAGTTAATCAATAAAACAGGAGGCAGTCCATCTGTCCATATTTGTAAGTTCTCTAGATACTGTTTGGAATCATCTTCGCTGTAATGTGTTCCTATTAAGGGTGCTGGTAGTGTTGAGAATATTAGTGGTGATTTTTTTGAAACAGTTTTCATCAAATCATTTAAAATGATATGCTGAGCCTTTGCAGGTAGATCATTAAATGATAAGTTATTTATATCAACCATCGGTACGCATTCCTTGTTTTGATCAAAAGTAGTTGTACTGCCTTTTGATTGAATGTCATCGATTGAACTTCCGGCACTTTGCTGACGGGTTTTGTCATCTTTTGAAGTTATTTGGTCTTCAACAAGCATAATAGAAGGCTCATCCCCCGTGGCATCATCAATAACTCTAGATCTTGGAATCTTTTGTGAGGAGAAGTTTGGTCTTTGCTTTCTTTTGGCAATTTGTAATGCAGAATTCAATGTCGTTGTTGAAGCTGGGTTTTTGGATGTTGAGTCATTATAAAAATATGGAGCCGAAGACTCAGATGACGGGTGAGCCTGAACTGATTTATATGAAACAGTTTTACTTCTTTTGATGCCCTCTTGAAATCTATTTGGATTTTCTGTAACGGGCAAATCAGACTCACTAAAAACACTTTCATTATCATCATCCGATTCACTTTCTGCTGCTGCTCTGTGTATGTCAGAATTGAACAGTTTATTAGTAGTCATGCTAAATGAAACCCCCATTTGTTGTAACTTGGACAATTTATACCTTCTTTGTTGTAACTCATCAATCACATAACGTTCAGCCATGTTCCCTGGTACCCTGATATTAGATTTATTCAATGCTTCAGTTTCCCTAACACGGCGTAATTCATTCCACCATTCATCATCTTTCAAAATATTATTGACTTTGGTAAAACCAATCTTTTTATTCTGTATTATCGTTTTATATGTATCCAACTCTCTCAAACATATAACTTTAATCTCAGATTTGATCCTCAATACTTCTAATAGTGATTGAATTCTGTAAGATTCATTTTCAATGTCATTTTCGTCCTCAATAAAAACAACAATTCTTAGCTTATGGGTTTTTTTCCAGTCTGGTACAGTTGTGAGAATAGCACCCAGTTGTAAAATCAATGTATAAGTATCAAAGTTTGTTGTTAACGCTGATTTCTCGCCATTTTTATTAAAAACTTCGGCTGACATTTGAATTGGGTATAAGTCGATATATTCTCTATCCTCATATTTCAATTTATGCTTTCTTTTCACTGGAAACCTTAGTCTTTCAAATCCCTTAGCAACTGCAACGTTTGCATGCATTAAAATTAAGTCTTCGATAATTTGGACCCAACATTGAATCGTTATTTTCTTTTCATTACGACAATTATCTGTGGGCAATCTTTCCATGTCTATTTTACTTATTGGTCTAGTCAATAATGTTGAATCACTGTTATGTTTCTTTAGATCTAAGTAGCCAATAACTGTAATATTTGGTTTCATATTGCCTAAACCTGAGCCTAAAAACACGTTTCTTACTCCCCAAGGCAAAGTTGGTCCAAGCCCTATTTGAACAAAGGCTTTCACTTTACTATAGTCACGTAGCTTGACCCATGCACTTTTCTGTGCTCTGAATTCCTCAAAATTGGTTTGAAAGCTATCGCTAACAATGACATGTCCCAAAATGTATAAACCACCTTTTTTCAAGTGATTACAGAATTGAATGAGATTCCACGAGCTTCTAGGACTGTCAACTAACAGTAAAATTTGTGGTCTCCAATATTTAACGTTGTCTTGTCTTAATCTTAGTAAATATTTTCGAACTTGATGGTAAATCAGACTCTGTGAGACATCACCCCAAGGTTTTGGAGGACAAACATAATGTATCAATAAGAATAATGAAGCTAAGAACACCACTACTAAAGTTGCTGAAAGTCCATCAACAATAAACATTGCAATGATACTTGTGATCCCACCTGATAAAGCCGTATACCAGTCGAAATATCTAAATGATGGTCTGAAGTTTGGAGCTGAGGCAATCTTTAGTAAAAAACAAGCTAAATTGGTAACAATAAATGTCATTAAAAATGCCATAGTAATGAAAGTTGCAATTTGATTAATATTTCCAAAAAGACATAGTTGTGTTAGTACCCATGTAAAGATAATAGCATTAATTGGATTGTTTTTTTTATCAATTTTACTAAAAAATTTCAGACCTGGAAATATCGAGTCTTTTGCAATTGCCTGTAAGACGTTTGCTGCTCCAACAATACCAACAATAACTGAAAATAGTGAAGTGGAAAATTCACCAACCAGCACTAATGTTCCTGACAAATTGATAGTTTGAATAATTTGAATATCTCTATGTAATAACTTTCTCGGAACTGAACAACCTAATGATAAAATAACAATGGCATAACAACAAAAAGTTAGTAATAACCCCCAAAGTGTACCTTTTGGAATTGATTTTGATGGTTTTTTCAAATCGCCAGACATACTGGCTCCTGCAAATATCCCAGCTGTAGCAGGAAAGAAAATTCCAAATAAGTCATTGAAGTTTTCTTTGGTTTTCAATAACGAGCCAGCAGCTCCTGCTGTGAAATGAGGTAGTAAATTTTCTTTGAAAGTTTTCCATGATGGGCCAGAGTAGGCAGACTCAAATTCAGGTAATTCAAAAGGCTTGACAAAAATGGCTGAAATTGGAATTGAAATAGTTGCTGCTAAAAGAAGTACAAACAATAAGGTACCAGCTCTAGTAACCATTTGAGATCCAATCAACGCAACGCAAATACAAACGAATAACAAACATGACGAGTATAGAAACTCATTCCAATAACCCTGAGGCAAAATCTTGGCTATTATTCCATCTGCTTGTCCCAAATTGGTAAGTAAAGGCTCAATAAACCCAACAACATTCATACCAGAATTTAAAACCTGTCCAATATAGAACACAAATCCAATTGATCCACCAAATTCTGGTCCCAGTGATCTTGAGATCATATAGTAAGCACCACCTCCACGCACTGTACCATTGGTGGAAATGGCGCTAATTGATAGCGTAGTCAGAAGGTCAATGGTATATGACATTACCAGCAAAAATAAAGAACCTGTAATTCCCATTTGGCCTAAGATGAAGCCAAATCTCAAGAACATAAGAATAGACAGCACATTTAATGCTGTTGGTACAAACACACCATTGAATGTATTGAGTTTATTGACTTGTTGCGAATCATCATCGCTAGACTGCTTAACATCTTCATTTTGAGTCTCAATGTACGTTACAGCCGCATTATGGCCCTGATTTGATCTTATAAGCGGTGAAGTCTCATTATATGAAGACGAAAATTCCATTTGATGGTCTTAGACTTCGTTTCAAGGTTCAGTTTCTGGTGAATTCACGGTTAAAAATGAGCTCTTTATCTATAAAATAAAATTAAAAACTGTTTTGCTCTTTTTCTGATTATATAATAGAGAAATCAAGCAGATCGCCGGCAAGTGCATAACTACAACATATCTTTTTATTAAATGATCCAAAAAAGAAGTTACAATTGAAATACAATGTGAGCAGCTGTACTTGTTTTGAGCAGCTGAGTAAGTTGCTAATGGCTGTGCTGGAGAACAGATTAAAGAAATAATGAATTAAAAAAAAAAAAAAAGTTAAAAATAGTTGATCAAACTGTCATAATAATTATTTAAAAAAATAAAAAATTTGCTTGGTTCTGGTGCTGGTTGATGGTGTATGAGTTTGTTCTTTTTTATTTGTGTGTAAAATTGACGATAGAAGAAAGTATATTGACTTTATTAGCGGATCATGATAAAAAGAAAAAAAATTGCAGAAACTGAAATTTGCATTTGATTACTGCTCAGTATCTTTTTCAGCTTCTGCGTTCTGCTCATCTTCTTCAACTTTACCTGTATCATGACGAAGATCATATGGTAAGATCCACAATTCCCATTTCTCTTTTAGTCTAACTTTATCATTAGCAAATTCCAGTTTTGGATTTGACATAATGACAGTTTTTAGTAGATTTAAGTCACCTCCAGTCAGTAAGTTCAATCTTTTAAATTCGATCAGCTTAGTTAAAGGAACAAATCCTTTAGAGTTCATTTGCTTTCTGAGGTACTCATCCTTAACTAAGTTACCGTCAGAAAAGTAATAATCCACTTGATTACTAACAAGAGTAATAGGGTCCTCATTAACAAACTGTGGATAAAACACTGGAGGTGCTATAAAACCTTGATGAGCCGCTGGGTCCAAATTCAAAGGTGCAGTACCCAGATTAGGATTGAATGTTGGAGATGTGGTGAAAATTGGTTGACCTGATCCAGGTAGAAATCCAATTGGCTGTGGCAAGTATGGTGTATAATTTACATAACCACCAGCAATTGAATGTCTAAACCCGTTGTTGTTGTAGGCTTTGTTGTTGTTGTAATGACGGTGATTTTGTTGTTTATAATTCTGCTGATGAAAAGGTTCCGAATTTCTATGTTGGAATCTTTTTTGTTTTAGAGGTTTGTTATTGTTATCTATCGAAAATTGTGAAGCTTGTTTAGGGGTGTCATTTGAAGAGTTTGATTCTGATGATGACGATGAAAATGCAGATGTTGGCTGTGTCTGGCCATTTGAGATTTCTGGTTCATTTAACGAATTTTTCATTTCAGGTGGAATAGATTTTTCATCGTCAGGTGTAATTTTCAATGATGAAGTTGCTTCAACCAGTTCGTTCTCACCAGCTGGTTTACTGGATTTCTTTTCTGTCTGTTGTGATTTCTTAGAGCTGCTATTATTACTAGTTGAATTGCTACTGTTATTATTTGATGATGACGATGACTTGGACGAAGAAGCTTTTTCTGAATTTCTGTTGTTTTGGGACTTTCTTTTATTGTTGTTTGAGTTGTTACTAGATGACTTGTTATTGCTGTTGTTGTTACTGCTTGATGACTTCTTTTTATTGTTGTTTGGAGACTGGAAAACAATGTTTGCTTCGATTGGTTTCCATTTCTTCTTTCCACCAACAACAGCTGGAAGCTTTGGCATGGCTGGTGCGCCGGCACCTGTGGTTTGTTTGCCAGAACTGGAGTTTAAAGCGTCTAATCCTGTTGGCCATTGTTCTTTTTCAATTGATGCAGGGGAATTTGATTTATTAGAAGTTCCCCAAGCTGAGACTAGGGGAGCTGGTGCCGGTGCTAAATTCGCAGTGGTTGAAGCAAGTGGTTGTTCTAGCGGTGGATCTGCTGGTGCTGCTGCTGATGCATTGGTTGATTCTCCCTTGGCGGCTGGAGTTTGTTCAATTGATGATGAAGGCATGAATAACTATTGTTTTGAAATTAAAATGAACTCTCTTCTAATGTCTGATGGTTCAAGCTGCTCGAGTTTATTGTGGGATTGGAAGCTCCGAGTCAGTATGAAAGTTCAAGTTGATCCTTAAAGAGGCAAATAAACGATCTTCCTCTTAGTAAAATGTATGTTAAATTCAAGTCTTCTTTTCAATTCTATAACCTTGATTGGGAATTGAAAAAAAAAAAATGTGTTCAAGTGTTTTTTAGATGTTTACTGCTGGAATCAACGCTTGATTTAAGACGAAATTGTATAAAATATCAGTCTCAAGCCGTAGAGCAATAAATTTTTAACTTGGAAGCTTTTTTCTCCTGTTTTGTTTCCAGTTAAATGTTCTAGAAAGTAATTATCAAACAAGAAGAAATTAAAATTTTTCATTACATATTGAAATATTCAAAAACCAAAAAAAAAAAAAAGCTTCTTGTCTTAATTTACATGTTTCAAATATACGAAATTCATTAAAGCCAAAGACCTTGTGCTGTTTATTCTTGTATCATCTGCTACTGGCCTATGCTGGAGTATCTATGGATCTGCAGCTCTTTTTTGTGATCTTCTTATTTTCATGTTTTCTGTGTGAATTCTATAAGGTTAATCTAAGTGGTTGTTCCCAAAAGCGTAATTACCTGATTCGGAAGCTATGCGATTTCTTTAATATCAAAAAATTAATTTTGTACTTAAAACTCAGCTAAACACTGCTTTAGAAGCATGGGCGATGTGGCTAGACGCGTAGAAATAGCATCAGTCACTGGCGAGACGCCTCTAGTGGTTGAGATTTTAGAAAAACCGGTGTTCAAACTCTCAGAAATGGCCAGAAGCTTGAACCATTTGCAAACCAGCTCGAACAAATACACTGCATGCAATAATAATAAATCAAGGATCTTCAAGACCAGTGAGATTGAGCATGATCTTGTGATGTGCAAAATTGGCGATATCTACGGCGTTCTGTCCAGATACAAAAACGACTGTTTTATCTTAAGCTATCTAAATTATGATATAAATAATGAGGTTGACGAAGCTAATGAAAAATTTGAACTGAATTTGACAAAGTGGCATGCAAAAATACGGCTTGATCCTCAACTTCGAAATAACATAAAACTGAATATGAAACCTCCAAAAATGACCTCAACAAGCACAACAAATCCAACATTAATTAAGAACAACTTATCACCTGTGAAAGAACTAATTGACCCATTTGATTATTTCTTGGAAAAGTATTTCAGTAATCTTTACAACTTGACAACACCATTGACATACTTTACCAAGTCGAACTTTACGAGGTTGAAGGAAATCTGTAAAAAAAATAATCAACAATATGAAAGTATTTTAAAGCAGTTTATTCTTGATCTAAAGCAGTTCGATGAACGACATTTTAATTTCAATAATTGCATTCTAAACAATGGGAATTTGTTCTTTGAAAAGGAAAATATTTATAGAGTCAACTTCATTAAAAACTCATTGAATTTAATTGATTCAGTGGATGATGAGAAAAGTTATAAAAACGTCTTTAATAATCTAAAAATCAGAGAGATTCAACTACAGATTATTCTATTATTAGAGCTGGTCTATATAAGTAAAACTGATGAACTGAAGAACTTGACGCAAGAGGTTAAAAAGCTCAAAACCACAACCAAATTCACTATCAGAAATAAAAATAAGAATAAAAATAATAAATCAAAAAAATCCTTGGAGAAAAAAGCCAAAAAGTTGACATATGCACAATTGTTATCAGTATACATTGACAAGCTATGCATTTGGGACTCAATAATGAACGTTGCAAGCAAACATGATCACTCAACAAATAAGTTTATCAAATACATAGTGATACCATTTTTTGAAAAAAAGTGTCCAGTATCAGTCAAATATCTGATAAGTAAAATAAAAGGACCCTCTTTCAAGTTTAATATCAAACGCTCAGCTCCAACACCAGATCCGGAGGCTAACTCAATGGTTTCAAAGAAAAAAAAAGAAGTGAAAAAAATACCAGACCTATCAAGAAACAACAGCGATTTACAACAGAACTTGAAGCGTACAGTATCGTTCAACTCTAACTTACTACTTAGTAAGAGGCAGGTTGATATCTCCATACCAGTGCCAAAACCAGTGGAAGAAAAGAAACAGCCATCTTTTATATTCAATAGAGTAGGGCGTAAAACTACTGAATCGTTGAATATCATCAATTCACAATCAGGAACTGAAAATCATAGAGAAAAAGAAATCACACAGGTTGAGGTCACGCCAATAAAGCCAATAAAGACCGTAGATGTCTTACAAACACCACAAGATGAACTGACTGAAACGTTATCATCACCAATTGATCTGGTTGTAACAAGTCCAATTAATTTGAAGACTACAAACAAAGTTAAGAGAGTTTTATTTCCACCAAAATAAAGTTATGCCTCATTCATAACTTGATAAATCTGCGAAAAAAATCGCATTATATAATTGAACTGAATCATCCTCTAAGGAAATCTGTTCTGCAATCTGTTCACCACATTTTGAAATTAATTTTTTTTCATCAATTTCAGAGTTACTAATGGTAGCACTAACATCGCTTGACAATTTTCTCAGACAGTTCACAATTGTCTTAATCAGTAACTTCCGCTCGTCTTCATTAAAATTTTTCAAAACCGAATTTGACCAGTTTGATAAATTACCTAAAATGATAATCCTTATAACTTCATTACCCATAGTTCTTAATCCAATGATAGAGCCGTATTGAGTACCAATTGGTTTGTTTGCATCTAAAAATGCCTTCAATAATGTTCTTGTCACTCTTGGTTTCAAAGTTTTATATGATTTTCCAAAATTGTTGCACACATGATCTAACAAACTGGATGCAAAGTCTCTTACAGCAAAATGTTCATCATTTGTTGGACTCTGACTATTACCAATTTTCTTTGCTAACAACAAGGTTAATATACATGGCATTAATGCATGAATGTAAGGATCCAAGAAGACATTTGGATTTGATAACAATGAGTAGATTAACTCCAGCATTGTTGATAAGATCTCAATGTTATTTAAGTTGTGTGTGATTTGCTCGCTAATGAACTGTATAAAATAAGGAACTAATTGATGTAAACCTGGGTCAGTTTTCAAAGAGCTTAAAGCTGCTTGTTTTAAATGAATTGATTCTTCATTAGTCAAATCAGCTGTTAAAAGAGCTGATACAACTTTATCAAAATATAATTGTAACTCTTTGGACAAGACATGTTTGACCAAAGGCTTTATTTCCAAGTCCTTTGCCTGGGTTGATACATTTGTTGTTGGAATATTTGGATTATTATTGGCACCACCATGATGGCTACTTGAGCCGTTATTTGAATTTGCGCCACCGTTTGATTGGGCAATAGAGTCTGTTGAGTTAGTAAGGACATTTGTTATTGCGCCTCTTTGAATAGAATTTAGTGATTTGATTTCAGACATCAGAGGATTTTGAGGTATTAAAGGTTGTACACCTTCTATAGCCAGCCAATGAGCAGTAAAAGTTGTTGCTCTTGGAACTTTTGGCAGTGGCTGGTTGATTAGTTTCTCAAAATCAATTTCTTGATCATCAATGTAATACAAAGTTTGTCCACTACCAATTAAAGCCTCTTTGAACACCAATGGTTTACTTGAATCATAACCATACAGAGGTTCAATATTAAGCACTCTCAGCGCTTTCTCAATATCATGCGTGGTTAACGTCTTTCTCTTTGAGTGTCTCATGAACTTAACACCTTGCTCGAGTATCTCATGAATTCTGTATTCAACATCCATTGCTAAATTTCTGGCAGTGTCTTCGTTCAAATCTGTCAGTCCTAGCGACTCGGCAACATCTTTCACTGTGTCCATTGGAGACCACATCGTGTGCGACATTGGTGGTTTCTGAGCCATCTTTATTGTGGTATTGAAGCTACTAACTTTTGATGTTGTTTCTCTACTTTCTTTATTTATTTATTTTGAAAAAGTCGAAGCTTTCACGCTTATGTAATTAAATATTATCACGTGATAATAAACGTGACCCAAACGTGGATTTGCATTTAGCTGCATTGGAACGCCTGGTGGTGCATCTTATTAAGTCCTAAAACGTGTTTGACATCGTGTGCACTATTTCAATGAATTCTGTTATCACTGGGCCCGTGTTCGTCAATCATCATGACTTAAACGTTCCTTTTTTCACCTAATACACCTATCCGTCCCGCCATAGTTCCCAAGTTTCACTACATATTATTTCTTGCACACCTCAACATCACTGTACACGATGTGACAATTTATGTAGTATTTTTCAACAATGTGGTTTCTAGTAAAACACGTGCAGTTCATCAAATAGACACATAATTATGTAAACTGCAAGTTTAAAACTCCCACATCTCCACTAAATTGTAGAAGTTTGGTCTAACGACTATTTCGAAACAGTTGCAAACCATGTTGATTCCACCACCGCCTGACTTGAGGCCTACTATTATCCAGATGCAGAACGTGAATGAAGATGATTCAGATCAGTCAGCTTCAGCAACTCCAGTACTGAATCCTACAAACTCGGCTGTAGTTCAGAGTAATGTCAATGGTATTATGGGCAATGGTAATGTGAAACGTAAGAGAAGACGTTCATCAAGCTCGCTGATATCACAGAATGAGATTGAAAAGAGGAAAAGAGAACATAAGACTGCGCATTCAATTATTGAAAAGAAAAGAAGAATCAAAATGAATCGAGAGTTTGAAGCTTTGAAATACATAATACCAGCTTGCAGAAACAACTTTAACTCGTCCAATAATAATGGAGAAAGCATGTACAAATTAACGATTTTGCAAGCAACCGTTGATTATATCAAATACCTTCATGAAGTTATCAATATTCAGAAAAATGAGCTGATTTCAAGTAATACTATTGACCAGGACTGGTCCCTTGAAAGTGATTTTGATTTTGCCTCCTTCAATGTGGATACGGAGAGCTACAGGGATCTCAACAATAATTTTGATTTCAATAAACTATTTGAAAACTTTCAGGCATCACGGAAGAACTCCAGTTCAAATCTGAACTTGAGTCCTAACTCTACCGGTAACCAAAACCCCCCAGTGCACATTGATACACCTGCACTACAACCAAAAAATCATCTGCAAAACATAAGGAGAAATTCAAATGCATCAGATTTAAGTGAGCTACCAAGCCCAATCATTGCCCCAGAAATTTACGATTCGTCTTCTTCCTCATCTTCCACCACCTCATCATCGGCAAAAACAAATGCAAATACCTACTTAAACCCGGAGTTCCAGTTTCCAAAACCAAAATCACTAAACCCAGTTAGAAATAATAACTCACTGCAAGATTTTCAGCTGCCAATCTCCTCGTTGACAAGCGAAAAGTTAAATATAATCCACGAAACAAGTGAAGCACACGCTACCAACGCCCTGCTAAGCATGAAAAAGGACAAAAGCGTAACCTCAATTAAATCTTTACTTAATGAATAAATGTAACTTCAAGTGTATTTTAGCAGTAATTTCCTAATTTAGGTAAATATTTTGATAAATAGTTTGATTCTAAAGAAAAGTAAAAAAACGTAGTGATATAAAAAAGCACACATCATAAAAACCATTAGAAAAGGAGAAAGAACTGTGAAATTAGAAAAAGTCAATTTGAGATGGGGTTGAAGAAATTTTTCAAAACCAAGCCTCCTACGCAAGAAGAAGTTGAATCAAAGAATAAGGATACACTGAATGATCTGGGAATCCCAACCAAGCAACCATCGAAGAAACATTCGAATTTCAAGGCATACTCTGCTTTTGCAAATGATAAGGTGAGAGCTAAAGTGTATGCTCCAAAGGGCTATGAAGCTGAAGCTGAGAACATGTATGGTGAGAAGCCATACGCTCCAAAACCTGAACCTGAACTAGGCACTATGAATGGTGGCGATAATTACAATGGCAACAGCTTCAGCTCGAATTCTGATGCAAGAAATCCCTACGCTCAATTCAATGGGTCCAGCGGTGGTAATCCATACGGTGGCTCCGCAAGCGGCAATCCCTATGGCAGCTTCAGTGCCTCTGGTAATGCAAACGGCAGCTCAAACCCAGGTAACAACCCTTATGGCAATAACACCGGAAGTAATCCTTATGGTTCCAATGGAGGTGATTCATATGGTAACTCGAACTATGGCGGCAATTCTTATGGCGTGCTTAATAGAAGCAATGGTGCAGACCAGGACGATAATGTTTATGGTGCGTCAAATAATGGAAGACTTCCATATCGTCCAGATCAGGCGACTAATGCATATGCAAGTAATCCATATAGCAAAAGCAGAGCTAACGCTTACGGCAACGAACCTTCAAATAATGCAAGTAATCCCTGTAGCAAATCAACTAGTGGCAATTTGAGCAGTACAAGTACTCATTATGGAAATTCAGGAAGTGCAATTAGCAACAGTTACAATTATGCAATTGAAGAAGTTTCAAGCAACACTCCTCAACAGGAGCAGCTAGAAAAACCACAACCAAAACAGTATCAACAGATACAAAGAGTTGAAACTCACACCACCCAACCAGACTTAAATCAAGATTATGGAAACGAATACTCTAATCAGGTTGCACTAGATGATCTAAACTATAACCCAGCAGAACATGAAGAAGAAGAGCAGCAAGCTGGTGGGTTTGATTTTGATAACCATCAGTATGCAGAGTATCAACCAAGAGAATATGAACCAAGGCAGTTAACGGAAGAAGAGATTGCCAAACAAGAAGAGGATGAAGAGGTTGAGAAGATTAAAGATCAGATAAGATTCACCAAACAGGAGAGTGTTGCATCTACTAGAAACACATTGAGAATGGCGAGAGAAGCAGAAGAAAGTGGGAAAAATACAATTGGAATGCTGGGAGCTCAAAGTGAGATGCTGTATGACATTGAAAGAAATTTAGCATTAGCAGATACGCAAGAACGTATTGGTAAGAAAAAAGTTGCTGAAATCCATCACTATAACAGAAATATCTTGAAACCATCTATTGCAAATCCATTTACGAAATCCAGAAGATTAAGAGAGCAGGAGGAAGAAATCAAAAGGGAAAGAATGGCTAATAAATTACTACAACAGGAGCAAACTAAAGAACTCACACAATCAACGAATAGAATTAAGAGTGGTCTGGACGGGGATGGAGAGCCCAATCATACTGAAGAATTAACTATGAAGTATAGACGTCAGAAAATACTAAACCAAGCCAAACAATACCAGTTTGAAAATAATGAAGAAGATGATGAAATGGAACAAGAAATCGCCACCAACTTGGATGAAATCGGTAAATACAGTGAGAGATTGAAAAAATTGGCACTAACACAAAGTGATGAAATTGATAGACAGAACTATAGATTGAGAAATATTGAGGAAGACACTGACAGATTAGATGTCAATATTCATTTGGATACAGTAAACTTAACGAGAAGATGAACATCAAGCTGTGAAAAGAGAAATCAAAATATATTAAATTAACTTATAACAATAAAGAAACAACTGGTAATAATAAAACCAATGGTAAACCAATGTTTTGTAAGTTTGCGATAGCACCATCTTGGTAAGAGGTGATTGAAGCAGTGGTTGAGGTGGTTGAGTTGGTATCATTTGCAATTAGTGGAGTCTCAACTGGGGCTGCACTTGATGAAACAATGTCAGCTAAGTAAGAAGTGTCAGAAGTTTCAACGACTGAGCTTGCTGAGGCTGGGACTGAGGTGATTTCAACTGTAGAAGAGGTTGTTGACTCAGTTGGTTCAGCAGAAGATGACACAACAGTAGCGTCTAAACCTTCAGTGGCAGCAACTGATAGCTTTGATTCCAATCTTGATGAGTACCATGGCAACTCAGTGACAATGGACTCAACATCAGCAACAGGGAAATCAGTCAGCAAAGTGGTGTAAGAGTCGTCTGTGTAAGTTGCAACTTGCGTGTAAAGGTCAACTAAAATTGTCGGAATTGGAATAGTACCACCAACTAAGGCAATGTATTCGTTCAAATTTTCCTTGACGTCTGAAAGTAAAACTGTGGCGACGTCGACTTGGTTTGCGGCAACTAAACCAGCACCGGCAACTGCTAAAACTGCTGAGTATTTCATTGTAAAGCGATTGGGATGTTATTAACTCAAAGAAAGAATTATGGGGGGAAAACCAAGAGCCAGCGAATTCACTCGGTTTAAATAGCTTGTTTTACATCTTCTTGCGATCTACATCCTCTGGGTGTCAAATTCTAGAACTGCTCTTAAACCTGTATTTAGTGTAATTTCTAGTTTTCACATCTAACGGGTTTTTGCGACGGCTTTGCGTGGCACCTCTTAAATAGATAAGAAAATAATGTTTATTTAGCAAGGGCAGCATCAAGAGGGAAAGGGTTTAGGCCCCTTTAAATTTGATATGTGGTTGAAAGTTCTGGTTGTGCGAGGCATGGAGTGCTGTTAGTTCTGAGTGTCAGTACTTCGACAGGTGGAAACAGATGAAACAACGGGCTGCTGCAAATTGAGGCGAATAACCACACAATTGGAATGATAACAGAGCTCGCCAGACATATGTAGCCCATATAAGACTACTTTTTTCGCCCTTTTCTGCACCTGACTCGGCGGATTGCTGCATTTAGTGAGTAGCTTTTCTAAAACAGCCTGTGTCCCACGTTTGCATATTTGCTACGTGGGTGAGGCTCTTCGCCACACAAAATGTTACTGTCATTTATGCATCAAGATATCCACCTGATGTCCTTTTACGCAGCTAGTGGCAGATGATGGCTTGATACAAACAAAAAAAAAACACTATCAGCTTGTTGTTTGGGGTGCTGCTTCTTCTGGGGATATCTCATCTTCCAATGCAGTGTCCAATCAAAACACCCTTTACGGTATGTCGCATATCCGTGATTACGGTTAGTAATGATGATGGTTTCATCCTAACATAACGCCCCGTCAGGACCCAATACTACTCAAAACAACAAACTATATAAATAAGAGCACCAGGTGCAGGCTACAACCTCTCCAGCTGTACGTGTGGGCTGAATCTTGCCGCACTGAACTAATCGACGTGCTACCTCTTCATGTCTTATTAATAACTTGATAAAGCTCCAGCTACGGCACAGCTTCATTTTTGCCCAGTCAGTGATTATCTGAGACTAAGTGCCCATTAGTCACATTTTACTGGTAATTGAAAACCTCAACTCATTAAGTTTCAGTTTTCTGTCAAAATATAACAATAGGAAAACCAAAAAAAAAATCAAATTCCATGAGTCAAAAAAATTTTAATGCTTTGTGTTAACAAATTATTTTCTTATTTTTGTCTCAAATAACAATAAAGGGACACTTGCTAGAAAGAAATAGACAGGATGCTACCGGACTTAATATCAAACATAATAATAACAACGCAAAAGAGTTTGGTTAATGTGTTCGATATTCTAATAGAACATTTTCAGAAAACCAACCAAATAAAATTGTTAGAGAGTATTTATATCAAAAATGAACTAACCTCGATAAATATGTCCACTTTTCTGAACACCAACCAGCTAGAGAAGCAGTTTCATTATATAAATACAAAGATCTTACCAATCTTCATAAAGTCAGAGATAGTTTTGAACGAAATTAATTCAAATTTGGATTACTTTTTGCAGAATGAGACTTTAAACTTGGATGTGATTTTGAATGAGATTTTACTAGTTAAAATCACCACTACTCTAAATGAACTGCTAGAAATACTGAATGTGCTGATTAATAACAAAAACAATATCAACATAAATAACAAGAATCTGACTTTCTTGTCAAACTTGAATAACAATCTGTTAAATCTAACTGAAGTTATTAGAAATAATTCACCATGTTTTAAAGAATTTTTAAAACAAAACAATATCAAAGAAGATGTTAAACTTGAGGAAATAAATTTAATTGAGTTCGAAAAGTTCCAAATCAGCAGAAAAAACAACCTAAACTTGAATCAAAGGTTCATATTTGGTAAGAAATGAATAAAAAACACTATATAAAAATTTAAAAAATATATAAAATTTTAAAAAATTTGTACATTTTTTCAGTCAGTTGATAGAAAATGACTATCAATGCTGAGATTGAACTTGAAGAGGTCATTGTAAAAACCATTCCAATTGTTGATAATTCAATTCCGGTTTTCAACTCAATTATAGACTCCCTGCTGAATCTGAAAATCGATGACGTGAATCTAAATAATGACCTGAAGTTCTCTCAAACTTCAATTAAGTCTGATACTGAAAAATTGACAATATTCAAAAATCATTTATTATTCCTGAACTCTCATGAGACCGTCACAAATCTACAAGAACTGAATAAATCATTCAATGATTACTTAGGATACTATTTAACAATTGCATTGGATGAGTTTCTAACTATTTTAACACAGTTGAATTTAAGTGACTCAAACTTTACTGAAATCGTCAAAAACTTGAAAAGATTTAAGGTTAACTTTAATGTTTTACTATCAAAGGTCAACAAAAATGATTTCAATGTTGATGACAATCTGTCTCAGTTGAACTTGCTTCTAATAGCAATCAAAAACTTAATAAATAATGAATAAATGTTTTAGTTTATAAATTATAACTTTGTTGAGCATGTTTCAGTTCGTTAATCCCAACAGACCAAGCATTTAGAAACTTCATCATGCTTTCATGACGGCTTTTTTTTGGCTAGTTACTGGATTCTATGTCATTCATACCCTTCTTATACCAACCCAACTGAATGTTAAACACCAATAATTTGATTGCTGATATAATCAACCTAAATTGATTACATACTTTTTGTGCCAAAACCCAAACGGGAAGTTTGTAAATAGTGAATTTTGTAACTTTTTTTAGTTTTAAAAATGAAAAAACAGTTTCAGTAAGCTTTCTATAATTCAGTAGTTCGAGGACAGTTGAAGAAAAGTCCAAACAAATATCTTGCTGGTTCTGATTCTCATAGGCTGGACCTGTTGTGTTTGTTTGGTTGTTTCTCTTTCTTTTTGAGATAATTATTTAAATATATTGCTTTAACAGCTGGACTGACTTCACTTCACCACTCTTTAACATGGATGTTTTATTTGATTCAACACCAAATAGAAACAGTTCATTTTCAGCATCAGCGTCATCACATAAATTAAGAAACACAACAACAAACACTAACAACAACAACAACAATAATAGCTTAAAACAACGATATGATAATTCAGATAGTAATGGATCAACTTTATCTTTAACATCACCAACAAAACTTAACGTTGTATCAAGAGATTGGAATTACAACAGTAGCAGCTCCAAGCTAGATACCGCAACTGCATTGCAATCAGATAGATTCATTCCTTCAAGATCGATATCCTCAAATAATAAATTAGAGAATGAACAAATTCTGCCTGAACCTAATGCATCCCCTCAAACTCATATTAAATCACAATCACAAATTATCTATAAACACTCTGTTGCAAATGCTTGTGGTATCAAAGTTGGCGAGAAGATTTTGCAGTACAAAATTGCCCCTCCAATAAGCAAATCAAAATTCGAAATTAATAACAATAATTCATTATTTAACTATCAAAGATCATTCAATAACAGTGTCAGCAATTCCACAATCAATCCAATTAGATTAAGAAAAATTTCCTCAAATCCAGAGCGTGTTTTAGATGCACCAGGATTTATTGATGATTTTTACTTAAATCTAATAAGTTGGTCGAGTACTAATTTTCTAGCAATTGCATTAGACAGATCATTATATATATGGAATGCCAGTACTGGCTCGGTTTCATTGTTAACCGAATGTTCAACAATGATCACATCCATTCGTTGGTCAGAAGATTCATCATATTTATCAGTAGGTAAAAATGATGGATCAATTGAAATTTGGGATTTAGAAACCAATTTAAAATTGAGAACCATGAATTTAAATTACGGTATAAGATGTGCATCACAAAGTTGGAATAATCATTTAATTTTGACAGGCTTGAAATCTGGTGAAATTTTAGTCAATGATGTTAGAATCAAGAATAATATTGTTTCAAACTTGAAAAATCATATTGGTGAAGTGTGTTCAATTGAATTTAGTAAAAGTGGATTACAATTTGCATCAGGCTCAAATGATAATACTGTTTGTATCTGGGATAATAGAAGTTCATTACCCCAATTCACGAAAAACAACCATACTGCTGCGGTAAAGGCAATTTCATGGCATCCTGAGATTACATCTTTATTAGCAACCGGTGGTGGATCTTCAGATAAATATATCCATTTCTGGAATACAACAACAGGTTCAAGAATCAATTCGATTAACACAAATTCACAAATTTCATCATTAAATTGGGGTTCTTCCAACTCGTTTAAAAATGAAATTGTTGCAACTGGTGGTTATCCAAATAACTCAATAAGTATTTATTCCTTTGATAATAATATTAAGGTTGCTGAAATTGAAAATGCTCATGATTCAAGAATTATATCAAGTCAATTATCACCAGATGGCTCAATCTTAGCAACAATTGGTGCTGATGAGAATTTGAAATTCTTTAAAATATTCAATCAAAGAAAGAAAGAATCTTCATTATCATCAACATCAAGTTTATCAAATGGTAAAAATATTTCAAAAGTAATGACAATTAGATAAAATGCTTCATAGATTGATAATTGAATATATGAGCTATAATAACCTCCTTTCCTAGTTAGTGAACTCACTAAGTAAAAAAGGAGAAAAAAGTTTGCGTCAGAAACCAAAACAGTGCAATGGTAACGACACTATGCGGTTTAGATACTCATAGCAAGCTAATCGTATTAAAACCACCAGATCCAAAAATAAAGGTAACAATATAAAAGCTTTCAATGAAAGCATTTCAGTTGTCACACTGAAAAGAACAGATACTACACTTGATCTAAGCCAAATGGCAAAGAGATTTAGAGAAAAGAAAAAGAGAAAAAAGATTGAAAAATTTTCAAATTTATTTTTCTTATATAGTAGAATATATGGTGTCTGGATGTTAAAAGTGTTACCCTGGTAAAGGTTTTATTGCTTCTCAAAAGTGGTACTCAATTGGCGATAGAAGATCCGAGGGTGAAGAGTAATTCTTGATAAAGAGTAAGGGCTGATCCCATTGCTAGTTTGAAAACTAAGGAATAAGCTAAAAAAATTTCCCACATTGGGAAAATCCGGGGTCGATGAAAGAATGGAAATGTTTCGAAAATTTGATATTTTCCCTGACAGATAACATTGGCATATAGAAAGTAATTACTGGGGCCCGGTACATTGGCTCTTGTGTAAGGGTTGAGTCCTTGTTATGTAATTAACCCCATCATTCAAAGATTACATAATCAAAATTTACTAAAAAGACAAGAATTCATTAAAAAACAATAACTTCGGCCATATTTTATATACTTTGATAAAATAAGCTAATACAACCAAGATGAGTCAAACCTCACCAGTTCCGATTGAATCATCATTACAGCAAACACACTTGAATGATGGCGAAATAGAGAAAATGCATTTAGCGCAAAGAAATGCAGTTCATGCAATTAGATTTTTTTTACAGTCGAAAACTTCATACGATGTCTTACCAGTTTCATATAGACTAATTGTTCTTGACACTTCGTTACTTGTCAAGAAATCCCTAAACATTCTACTACAAAATAACATTGTTTCAGCGCCACTTTGGAACCCACAAACTTCGAGATTTGCTGGGTTATTAAACAGTTCTGATTTTATTAATGTGATTCAGTACTATTTCCAGAATCCTGATAAGCTTGAGTTTGTCGACAAGCTGACGTTGAATGGACTGAAGGATGTGGAGAAGGCTATTGGAGTTGAACCTATTGACACGGGTTCGATTCATCCTTTCAAGCCACTATATGATGCATGTGTTAAAATGCTGGAAGCAAGATCAAGAAGAATCCCTCTTATTGATGAAGACGAGGAAACTCATAGAGAGATTGTGGTTTCAGTCTTGACACAGTACCGTATATTGAAATTTGTTTCATTAAACTGCAAAGAAGTTGATGATTTGAAGAGACCATTAAAGGAAATTGGAATAATGACCTACAAAAACATTTCCACAGCCACAATGAACTCGCCAGTGATTGATGTTATACAGCTGCTAAGTCATGGATCCGTGAGCTCAATTCCAATTGTTGACGACCAGTTCAGACTGATCAATGTGTACGAAGCAGTTGACGTGCTGGGATTGATCAAGGGAGGAATGTACACCGATTTGAGTCTAAGCGTTGGAGAGGCACTAATGAGACGTTCGGATGATTTTGAAGGGGTCTACACTTGTACAATCAACGACAACTTATCCACTATAATGGGAATAATAAGAAAATCAAGACTACACAGATTATTTGTTGTTGACGACTTTGGTAAATTAATTGGTGTGTTGACTTTGAGTGATATTTTAAATTATATTTTATTTGGCGAAAAATAAACGAATTGGTTGTGCATTCTTTATGTATTCTCTTTACAATTGTGCGCTATATAAAATCCCATTTGTGGAGTTTGAATTTAATCACATCTTTTTATCCTCTATCAATGCACAAATCTGCAAGAGAAATGTTTATATTTGTAATACTACAAGAATTTACAAATTTGCTTTGAAATTTATTTATTTATTCAGTTGGAGGTACAACGAGAGTCTCCTAGCTAGTTATGATGAATTCCCGGCACATAACGATGACCAAAGCGGACTGGGACGAAAAACCGCAGCTCAAGCAGATAACGACAAGGGGAATAATAGCTGGTCTATTTATTGGTTCTTTGGTGCTAATCTCCAATTTTCAGTTTGGTTTGCAAACTGGGTGGGTTTCGATGATGTCGCTCCCATCAGCGTTGCTAGGATTCACAATTTTTAAGCAGCTGCAAGACCAACTGTCGTATAATTTTACTGATGTGGAGAATGTGTTTGTGCAGAGTGTTGCGGTTGCTGTTGGAACGGGACCATTAGCATATGGATTTGTCGGGGTGATACCAGCGATTGAGAAGTTCTTGACCAAAGAGGAGTCAGGCTTCAATAAAGTGATCAAGTTCAGCTTGAATGAGTTGATTCTTTGGTCAATTGGACTTGGATTCTTTGGTATTTTTTTTGCTATACCTTTGAGAAAGCAAGTTATCATAAAGGAAAAATTGCCATTCCCGTCTGGAAGTGCAACTGCTACATTAATCTCGGTGCTTCACGATACTGAGATCAAACATGATGATATTATGAGCGATGATGATGATACCATCAACCACATCAGTAACGAGAGTAATGACAGTAATGAACATGATGAGATAATAAAGTCACAAAGATACAATGCTAGTATATCAACCTTGGTGAAGACTTTTACAGTCTCATCGGTTTACACCTTGGTGTCTTATTTCATACCGATACTCAAAGACCTACCCATATTTGGGAAATTTTTAGCAGAAAACTACCTGTGGACTTTCCAACCGTCTCCGGCATATATTGGTCAAGGAATGATCATGGGTCTCACCACAGTCTCGTATATGCTATTTGGATGCATACTAGGATGGGGTGTTTTATCACCAATTGTCAAGCATCTGAACTGGGCGCCTGGCGAGGTTTGGGATTGGAAATCTGGTAGTCAGGGATGGATCATGTGGATTAGTTTATCAGTCATGGTGAGTGACTCAATAATTTCATTTATTGTTGTTACTTTCCAGTCAGTACATAATCTGTATGCAAGAAACCTGAATTCAGGTACAATTGGGGAATTAGAGAGTTTGTTGGTGCTTGAGAGTCATGAACAAGAACAAAGCAGCTACAAAGACATTGATTCAAAGTTTCTTATTGGATATAAGACTGTTATATTTGGAATCATATTATCATCGGTGCTTTGCATTGTTTCATTTATTTATTTATTCACACAAAGAATTGTACCAGTTTATGCATTATTCTCAGCAATAGTTTTAGCACTGTTTTTATCAGTGTTAGGGGTACGAGCATTAGGAGAAACAGACTTAAACCCAGTTTCCGGGATTGGGAAGTTGTCACAATTGATTTTTGCATTTATACTACCCAAAGATCATCCAGGTTCGGTGCTAGTTAACTTAGTTGCGGGAGCCATTGCAGAAGCTGGTGCACAGCAGGCTGGAGATTTAATGCAGGATTTGAAAACAGGTCATCTGTTGGGGGCATCACCAAAGGCACAATTTTGGGCTCAACTCATTGGTACAGTCTGGTCAATTTTTGTAAGTGCAATAATGTATAAAATTTACAATATTGTTTATGAGATTCCAAACAAAACTTTCCGGATTCCAACGTCAGCAATATGGATAGACTGTTCGAGGCTAGTGACTGGACAGGGGTTACCACCTTATGCATATGAAACGTCTATACTATTTGGTGTTGTATTTGGGATAATCTCATTAGTGAAAAATGTGTTCAAGCAAAATAAAGTGGTCAAGCCGTACTTAAAATGGTTGCCCTCAGGAGTGGCTGTTGGGATTGGGATTTACAACTCTCCTTCGTTCACTATTGCAAGATTTATGGGCGGGTTGATCTCGTTTTACTGGATGAAGGCGGCCAAAAACGATAAATTTGGCAAGACGTCGATGATTGTGTTCAGTTCGGGGCTGGTTTTAGGGGAAGGGCTGTTCAGTATAGTGAACATGACGCTTACCAGCTTGGGGGTGCCGCACTTATAGGACATATGCTTGCAAGCTGACGAACATGCGGTGCCATATAACAGGACAATGGAGGTAGAGGTTGTTACTTTTGTAGGGTTATCCCAGTGGCTGCCAATCAGGATTACACTCTAGGAAGTGTTATGTTTTACCGTATTACGAATTTCCAATCTCGTTTTTTAGTTGTTCCGTAATAGTGGCATAGTTACAGGATTAAGAGATATACGACGGAATCACAGGATCTAGAGCTTATAGGTGCCAGGTAGATCGTATCGTTATGTACAATTTACAGCTTCTACAAATTCTCGACTGAGGGTTATTTACATATTGACATGTAGTAGATAATAGATGGCACAGTTTGCACCTTCTTGTAGATCATACATGTATAGTATATACTATATTTTACAAATAGAAATATTGTAGGTTTTATTCTATTTCTACGTATATAAGGGACTGCAGATGATAGGATTAAGATCTCACGGCCACAGGTTTACAGGGGTGCAGGCTGAACTAGAAGATATAGGGTTAAGCCTGTAGGATCCATGGATTATGTAGGTTCAAACCAAGTAGCAGGGGGACAGGGATATCACAAAGTGTATCAGGTAGGCCTCTGGAGCTGCTCTCTTCGTATTTCCTTGATCTTGGAGTCTCTGGTGAACTGTACCCTGCTTAAAAAGTCCTGTCTCTCGAGGTAGCCATCCTTGGTGTTCTGCTGCAGCTCGTGCTCGATGCCCTCCTGGTCCACAAGCTTAGCAAAGTCCACCTTGGACTTCTGCAGAGTGTTGAACTTAGGCTTGATGGACCCGTTGATGATGCCCTCCAGCAGCGGCTCGCGCTTGTACACCTTGCGCAGGGGCTGGCCCTGGTCGTTCGTCCTGGTGCTGGCCCCATCCACCGCCCCGTCTGCCAGCAGCGGGCCGCTCCCAGCAC
The DNA here is from genome assembly GCA_030570575.1 of [Candida] sp. Classification (NCBI taxonomy): domain Eukaryota; kingdom Fungi; phylum Ascomycota; class Saccharomycetes; order Saccharomycetales; species [Candida] sp. The sequence goes on along the minus strand of JAJLVZ010000010.1, from coordinate 110,609 downwards.
CCGCGGCGCCAGCCTTCTGCTTGTCGCTCTTCTTCATCTCCTTCAAGTACGCCTTCGCCTCTGCGGACTCCCTGTGGACCAGCTTGTCCTCCGTGACAACCTCGCCGGCGTACTCGTAGGTGCGCTTGATCTTCACCATGTCGCTGTCCGCAGCCGCCAGCCTGGCGCGGGTCTGCTGCGCGCTCACGCTCTGCCTGAGCTTGTCGCCCGACTCCCGCTGCAGGCTCGCCCACAGCGCGTCCACGTCCGCCCCAGAGCTGCCTGCCACCTGCCTGAACTGCCTCTGCGCCTGCTGCTCCCTGGCGCGCTGGGTCCGCGTCTTCACCAGCCCGCCCTCCGTGCTCTCGATCTGCGCGTACCCCTTTGCCACCTCGTCGCCACTCTCGTCGCTCTCATCGCCACCATCAGAGTACTCTGCCTGGCGTGGATCAAAGTCCAGATCCTCCTCCTCCACGTACTCGTCGCTCATCCTGGTGCTGCTGCCTGGCTAAAGTAAATTAGTTTGGCCACAATTTCTTTTCAGTAAATAAACAACCAGCTATGCTTAAGAGGAAGAGCGAGGAGCACGGTGTGCGCGTGGCGGCGTCTGCGAAGCGCGTGGCGCTCAAGGGGGACGCCGAGGGCCCCGGGGAGGGTTCCCAGGCAGAGCCAGACCAGGCCGCGCCCCAGGAGGCGCCCCAGGCTCACGATCCCAACTACACCCACCTGCGGATGCTGTGCACGCTTCGGGAGGCGTCCCAGATCGTAGGGAAGGGCGGCAGCACCATCAAGCACGTCAAGGAGGCCACCAGCACCAAGGTGAACGTTAGCGAGAACCTGCGCGGGGTGCACGAGCGCGTGGTGCACGTGAGAGGCAACATCGAGGCGGTGTCTGCCGCGTTTGGTCTGCTGGCGCGGGTCCTGGTGGACGAGCCCGAGGGCGTCCCCTCCTCCCGCGACTCCAGCTGCCTCACTGTCCAGCTGCTCGTGCCCCACCAGTACATGGGCTACGTCATAGGCAAGAGCGGGTCCAAGTTCAAAGAGATTGAGAACGCGTCTGCCGCAACGCTTATAGCCAGTCCCAGCACCATGCCGCTGTCCACAGACCGCTGCCTGAGCGTCACGGGCGTCGCAGACGCGGTCCACATCGCCGTCTACTACATTGCCCAGGTGATCTTGCAGTACAAACCGCTCATCAACAGCCGGATCGTGTTTTACGACCCCATCAACTCCATCCAACCCCAGAAACTCCTCCAGCAGCACTCCTTCAGAACCAGCACCCTCCAGATACCGGACGGACTTCCCCTGAACCCGCTGTGGAACACCCACAACCCGGATTTCAGCGATATGTCAAACATTATCAGCAGCAACACAATGATACCGCAGTTCGACTTCCTCTCCATCACCAGAGACCCGCACTCCAACAACATAACCGAGGAGATCATGATCCCCAACGAGTTTGTCGGCAATATCATTGGCAAGAACGGCAAGACTATCAAAAAGATAAAAGAAGCGTCCCAGTGCAAGATCCAGATCAGCGACTTTGATAGCAATTTCCCACACGAGCGCAAGGTAACGTTTACAGGGTCCAATGCGGCTAACCAGACGGCGATCTTCTTGGTTACTGACAAGATTGAAAAGGATAGGAAGAGCACTGATTTGAAGAGGCAGGGGCAGGAACCGCAACAGGGAGAGCAAGAGACAGCACAGCACGAAGAGGAACACGAACAGGCACAGGAAAAGACATAGCGATACAGCAGTTTATCAACAGCACAGTACACTGACAGTGAAATACAACACACTGACAGTAAAATACAGCACATTGGCAGTAAGTGCAGCAGACTAAGTACACACCACAGCAGTTACAGCACACTACAACAGGCAGAGCAGTAGTAATGGTTGGCATATATACACCTACTTCTTGGAACTCAGCCAGTTGATGAAATCGAAAAAGATGGAGCTCGTGAGCTTGGTATTCTTTCTCTTAAACCACTCCTTCAACAGCTCGTTATAATAATCAATGATCAAATCAATATTATCATCATTGAATAATAACAAGTTCTTGCTTAGGAATATAATTGATTGTGAACATGACAAATTGAAGTCAATTGAATTGGAGTTCCTCAAGATATCTTTCTGGATAAAATTCAAGTTTTCAATCAGATACTCTTCATTAACCAGTTTAAACGATTCTTTGGTGAACTTGACTTTGCAAATCTTGTTCTTGATGAGTTTGTGAATTTTAACTCCCAGTGATTTATCCAAAGTTAGTTTCAGTCCCTTTAAAAGTGGTTTGATCATGGTAACTATCAGTTCATTGTTAGAGCATTTTTTAATGTAAATCTCCAGCAAATCAATTATTCTATGCTTGAATAAAATGATATTTTCTCTCGCGTTCTGAACTTCAATCTTTCTTTTGTTTCCACTAGGGATTTGTTCTAACGCATCACGACGTTGTTTAAAGATCTTGGAAAGCTGGTCATCTATTGCCATCATCTGCTCGTCATCCATTGACTCGTCAGAAAACTCATCATCTTCGTCCTCTGAAAGTAATTGCACCTCACCATCGTAGTTAGTGATTTGTAAAGCCTCTGCTAGCGCCTGGTTGGTTTTCTTTTCAACCTCATTCAGCTCGGCTGGTGTCTCCTCTTCCTCCTCCTCCTCCTCCTCCTCCTCGTCTTCCTCATCACTCTCACTTTCACTTTCTTCCTCCTCATCTTCCTCTCCATCGTCTTCAACAAACTCGTCTTCACCTTCAAATAACGCAGCCTGTCCCTCTTTGTTCTCTCTGGCCTCAATCACATTATAAAGCAGTTCCAAAGAGCTCAGTTCAATTTTGTCGCAAAAGTTTTCCCAAACTATCAAACTCAGTTTCTTCAACAATGCAGACTTTTGACTTAAAAAGTTTAACAAGATCTCAACAAGACCGACAATACTATTGGAGTTTCTCTCCTCGTCATCATTTTCGTCACGGGCTAACGATTGTTGTTTCAATTCATAATAGTAATCGATCATCTCTTGCAGTGTATCAAACGATTCTTCTTCACCTGAGTATAACTGGATAGTAATCATTGAGATCAACAACTCAAAAATCATTAGCTTGGAATTGTCAGCATGCTTAGAACTCGATCTCTTCAATCTTATCTTTTTCAGTATTTTGTTTGCTTTATCTTTGATTTCAGTCAAGTTTTCATCAAACTCAAATATCTGAACTAATTGGTCCTTCTCTATAAAGTTGTTGATCAAAGTTAGCGTTTTGTACGACCATGTGATTCCGTCAGTACGTTCAATGATCAGTACATCTCCCAGTATCGAGTTCAATCTTTCTTTCAAGAATTCATTAACCTCTTTGGAAATATTTTCATTGTTGAAAAAAACGAGTTTAACCAATGACTGTAGAATCAAGTCAATCCATTCAATATCGTTATTGTTGATATTCTGTGAAATTTCTGTTTTTTTATAACGAATCAAATGCAACAGCTGATCAACGGTCCATTTGAACGATTTTTCATTGAATTCTTCACCATCCACATTCAAATTATCTAACAGATAAATAGTCAATCCCTTGTTATCTTTGGTGTTTTGGATCAAGTTCTCAATGGTTTTGGTCTTGGTGATTCTATCAAAGTTCAAGCTGCCAATATCATCTGACAATAATTTCTTTAAAATTGGTAGCGATTTAGCGTCCTCATTTTTACAAACATCAACAACTTTCTGCAGTGACCTTTTAGCAATCTTATTCAGCATTCTATTTGAGTCTGAAGACTGGTTGATCAACGTTCTGAGAAAGTTCTTGGTGAAAATCAAGTCAATTTGTTTTGCTGGTAGTAAAGTTAAGAATATTTGAAATATCTCAAAGCCCCAGTACTTGCGTTCATGTGAAGCTTTCTCGCTAAAAAACCCTTCATCAATAATTGTTCTCCAGAACTCGCTAACGGTAGTAAACTCGGAAGATTGCACTGATAATCCATTGTTCTTTTTAGCCTTTTTAGACTTTTTCTGGTCAGACTTGGACTTGGATCTTTTCTTAGAGTTATTTTCTTGTTCGTCCTCATCTTCCAGGTCATCTTGTTCACCAGCACCATTGACATCAATCAAGCGTTGAATCAGGATTGGCCAAACAAAATGTAAACGTGGCTGCCAGGAACCCTTTTGCTTCTTTTCGTCAGATTCATCGCCTGAGCTGATATCTTTTAGCACTTTGGACAGCAGAACAATGTTCTTCCTCAAAAGTGGGTTGTTGTCCTCCCAGTGTTTGTTGCTCAAACTTAGGGCAGCAGGGATGTCTGGGATAATCAAGTAAATCGCCAAACCTTCTGTGGTTAAAGTTAATTTATTTTCGTCTAGCTGGTTCAACACAAAACTGAGATCTTGCTGTCCTAACTTGGCCAACACGTCTTCAATGAAACGGTACAAAGTGAACAATGATGGCTCTCTGATCCACGATTTCACACATGATAAAGAGACCAAATTGGTGACAATCAGTTTAAAGTCGTCTGGGTTTACAGATTGGGAGTTGAAAATACCAGCATTCATGTTGACCAGACACTGCAGACCGAACAGTTTCCCAAACAGCATTGCTCGTTCTTCCTTGCCGTTCATAGACGCAGAAACAGCGGTATGCGTATTGATAAGCTGGACCAGTTCTTCCACAGTTAAATGCCCGCCAGAGTACCTGATGTTAATGATCTCCGTCAGGCAGGTGGAAAACCCAATTCTGGACGAGCCTCGGGACGAGCCAAGCCCCTTGATCAGTCTAGTGAGTGCGTACTGCCATTCTTCAGCTTGGTCTGCACTGTTCAGCTCGCCAATAAGCGCGATTGCCGCGTCAATTCTCTCCTTCTCCAGGTCGCTCGCAAGCTTGTAGTAGTGGTCTCGGGATACTGCCATGTTCTCTGCGTGGCACAGACTGCTCTCTGCTAGTTCACTCAGTGCTGCCAGCTGCTCATAAAAATATTTCACTGCATAAATTTTACGCTGAGTCAGCGCTGAGTCAGCACTAGTTTGGCTCGGGCTTTTTACCCAGCCAATGAAATTGCCGAAAACGGAGCCAATTCTGTTCAGGAGAAAAAAAGTGTAAAAAATGGTGAATTTTTGTTTAGTTCAACAACCAAACAACGTTAAAAATGTCAGCAACTTGGAGAAAAGCCGGTTTTTCGTAAGTGTGTGGTTGTGTGTGTGAAGCTGGACCGATTGTGAGCACGGTTGTGCGCGCAATGGCTGATTTTTGCGCGGTGGAGAGTGGTTAAAAGAAGCTCTGAAGCTAACAGTTTGCAGATTCAACAAATACTTACAAATCTCAGCAGAAGCTGTTAGAAACTCGTTAAAGACCGAATTGAAGACTGCTGCGGTCGAGTCAAGAGGCAAGAGCGACGCTGCCGTGATCACTTTTGAAAATGGCGTAGCCTCAGAAGCTAAACCACTAGGAAAGAAATGAAGCTCCATTTCCTATAGTTAACATGAATATAGAAAACAATCTCTAGATGAGCATGAAAGTATACGTTTAACCCCCGAAAGTTGCCCCGTACGTGTAGAATTGCGTATTTCGCCATTGGTGAGTCCTGTAGCTAATTTAAACTAGTTTTAAATAAATTTCGCGGTTCATTTCTTTCTTTTACCAGTTTAAATCAATTGGAATAAACAAATGGTTTAAAAATGTTGCTAAATTCGTCGTTAACCGCTTTGGTTGTGGGACGTTCTCTGCTTAGGAAGCAGTTGGTAACCCTCAGACCTGCAGTGTTGCAATCAAGAAGTTTCATCACCACCGCGCTATCAACTTGCCGCGCACCTACAGAGAAATTGGGTTTGACTCACCAGCTATCACCACTCAAACAGGTTATCAGATACCACTCATCTAACAACACACCCCCATCAAATCCAATCACCACAGCCATCCCACCGCCTCCGAAGAAGAAAATCGATGACATTAAACTGCTCCCAGAGCCCAAGCTAGAAGAAAACGTCGATTGGAAGATTCTGCTGAGGCTTTTTTCCTTCGCCAAATACGATAAGAAGCTACTTGCTCTGGCTATCTGCCTGCTGCTGCTGTCGTGCTCTATTGGCATGCTGATACCGAAGGCTTATGGTCTTATTCTTGATTCGATCAAAAACATCTACGATGGCGATAAGCTTCCGCCCATTATATTTGATTTGGATATCTACCCATTCATGGCACTGATCTCGCTGATGTTGCTGGTTGGAATAATATCCAACTACTTTAGGGTGTTTACACTGAAAGTTTTGGGTGAAAAACTAGTCTCCAGACTGAGATCCAGGCTGATTAAACGAGTTATTTCCCAGGATGCTGAATTCTACGATAGAAATAAAGTTGGTGACCTAATTTCCAGACTGGGAACGGACTCTCATGTTGTGTCCAAGGCCCTCACACAGAATATCAGTGATGGATGCAAACACTTTATTGTTGGTACATTTGGTTTGATCTCCATGTATCTGATTTCAACTGAACTGACAACCATGTTGGCAGTGTTCTTGCCAGTGTCGCTAATTGGTACTGTCATTGTCGGTAAGAAATTTAGAATCTTATCCAAGAAGATTCAGCAATCTACCGGTAACTTGTCCAAGATTGCTGAAGAACAGTTGAATGGTATCAAAACAACACAATCTTTTGTTGCCGAGTCCAAGGAGTTACACAAATACAACTTAGCCATTAAAGATGTCTTTCAACTCGGCAAAAAAGAAGCCAAATTGTATGCGGGCTATTTTGCTGGTACTTCTGTTATCTCAGATTTCAGTTTCGTAATTATATTGACATATGGAGTCAACTTGGTTTTAAGCCATACAATGACCATTGGTGACTTGACTGCATACGTGGTTTATGCTGATTATGTGTCCAATTCAATGTTCGGGTTGGCAAATTTTTACTCTGAGTTAATGAAAGGTACTGGTGCTGCATCCAGATTGTTTGAAATTTTGGATTATAAACCAAAAATCAACCCAACTGTTGGCAAGAAACTAATGACCAAACCACGTGGTGAAATTGAGTTCAGAAATGTTAGTTTTAACTACCCAACAAGACCAGAAATCAATATCTTCAAGAACTTGAATTTCAAGATTCCAGCTTTTTCCAATGTTTGTATTGTTGGACCATCAGGTCGTGGGAAATCAACCATAACTTCGTTAATTATGAGAAACTATAATTTGAACTCTGGAGAAATACTATTGGATGGTGAAGATATTTCAAAATACAACTTGAAATCGTTGAGACGTTATTTAGGTGTTGTTCAGCAAGAACCAATCTTAATGTCCGGTACCATCAGAGATAATATTTTGTATGGAATCAAGGACCCATCGAGTATTTCAGAGGCCCAAATCATCGAAGCTGCCAAGATGGCTAATTGTCATGATTTTATATCGCAAGAATTTCCTCATGGTTATAATACAATCATTGGACCAAGAGGGTCATTATTGTCGGGTGGACAGAAACAAAGAATTTCAATTGCTAGAGCTTTGATCAAGAACCCTGCTGTGCTGATCTTGGATGAAGCAACCTCTGCCTTGGATACTAAATCAGAATCAAAGATCACAAAGACTTTACAAAATCTAATGCAAAACAAAAACCTGACAACTATCTCCATTGCACATCGCTTATCAACAATTAAGAAAGCTGAGCTTATTATTGTTCTAGGTTATGACGGACAAGTTGTTGAAATTGGAGGATTCAATGAGTTATATGACAATCATGAAAGTGCGTTATTCAGATTACTGAACGAAGAACAACAGAAATCAAGTAACCAGGATCCACATTCAGAAGCTGAGAAATTGGGGGATATTTATATAGAGAAGGAGCTGCTGAATCAAGAACTGATCTCGACTTCTAGTAAAAACTTGAAATTTGACCAACAACCAAAGGAAAATCATAATGAACTACACGGAAACTGAATAGAAATTCAGAAAAACAAACCATAATTAAACCAGAAAACATGCACATAAAAAGTCAATTTTTCCAGTATACGCAGTAATGAATATTCAAACACTTTATAGACTTGTAAACTTGTCATTGCATTGCTGTCTTTATCTTGAAACATCTGAAAAAATCTGAAAATTTCTGTTTTGGGAAATAGTCGTTTTTGAAAAGTAAACAAAATTAAATTAAAATCAAAACAAATAAACAAAACCACAAAATATCTTTAAAAGAGAAAGTGAGAGAAGGAGAACTAAAGGAGAAACCAGCACTTTGATAATGGTCAGAAAATTGTCAGAAGTGTTTGAAATCGACATAGAATTCAACTTCTTCAATGTCATTTCCACTTTAGAACCTTTTAAGTTAGATAAACTATCAATTGTCATTGATAATGTTCTGAATTATTTAACCCAGGTGAAGCAGTCGTTTGTTGAGATTGAGACCTTGGGTACAGAGTTTAGTCATGATTTGGACTGGCTGTCTGAGGGTAAAGCCAAATTCTACGAAATTTACAGAAATATTGACTCCATTGATACAATTGTCACACAGTCATTGAATCTACTAGAGGAAAATTTAGAGAAGGATGAAACAACTATCATCCAGAGTGATATATTTGATAAGTTGGATGAGTTGAGTGAAAAGTCTCTGAACTTGAAGAAACAGGATTTAATTCTGTTTAAATCACTAATTGACATTTCAGTTGAGTTCAACGATATCTCAATAATAACAATGGATTTAATCAACAATGAGTTGGAGAACTGTCTTAAAATATGTTTCAGAATTCACGAAAAGAGATTTAGCTCTCCTGTGCGTCATGCACCAACTTTCAACCTAGACATTTTAACTAAAAAGCTGTTACAAGAAAGTTCCAAAAATTTGAAATTACCACTGTTGAATGAGCTGGATCGGGAGTTATACCAGGAGTATATTGAGCTAAAAAGCGTTGTGGAGCCATTAAAAGTCAGTATGGTCTATATACCCACAAGGATTGAAGAGTTTAAAATGAAAAACAAGAATTTAAGTTTTATAAAGTTCAACGCGTTAAGTTCTAAATTCAACACATTGCTAAACCAGTTTAATTTTTTAGAGAATGAGCTAAATGAGTTGAAGTATGAATTGATAGATAAGAGATGGGATGAAATATTCAGTTATTTGAATACAGAAATCTCATTTTTAATATCATCAATTGAGAAAGACATACCAAAGTTGAAGAATACTGATATAAACATTACATTCAAAGAGAAAATTTTGAAAAAATTAAGATATATCATGGAAATTGTCGAAAACACATTCACCATTATAAATCAAGCCATTGAAGATAAATTGATTAATTTTGATGTTGTTGAGAAAAGCAATAAACTAGCAGAGCAGTGGTTAAATTTGAAAGATCTAATACCTGATGAATTTTTGATTCAGTTGGAAAATGAAATTTCTAATGAGAGTTCGTTACAACAAGATATACAAAAGTTGTCTATTGAGGATAAGAGTCCAAAGAAGTTTAGTTTCCAGGATAAGAACGTAAAGCTGGATAGCAATGCGGCAAAAAATGACAAACTAAATAAAAGAAAAAGCAGGGCAGGAGAGTTTTTGATAGGTAAACTAAACTTGAAACCCGTGCTCATTGAAAACAACCCACAGTCGACTAAAAAGATATCAGACCTGTTGGCCAATAACAAACCAAAGATACTGAAGGACTCGATCAAGTACAATATCCAGGATGATGCTTCACCATCCAAGAGGCCGAACAGTTTGAATTTACAGAACATTCCAGATCTGAAACCGATGAAAGATTGCTCTCCATCGGTGATCAGCAGCACCAAATCAAATGATAACGTGTTTATAAGTCCTGGCAAAGACGATGAAATATTCGAGAACTATACTAATAGCAGCCAAATACCCAACAGCGACAAGTTTTCGAAGATGCCATCCAAGTTGCCACTGCCAACGTCCAAGAACTTTGTGTCGAGGATTCCCAAGCCGTCAGCGACACATTCCAAGTTCTCGGGGTTGGACAGAGATGTGTCGCTGTCGAGACTGGGCACGCGATCCAAATCCAGTTTGGGGACGAGGCCGGCCAGCTCTCTTTTGCACAAGAGAGAGGTGTGCACTGAGCGGGCACCTTCCCGGGTGGGCGTGATGGACAGACGGCACTCGATGGTGCCACAGACGCCAGTCCGAAGCATGACGTCGCTGGGAACCAGTAGAAGACAGTCGATGCTAATGCAGCCGACCCCGGTCAAGGAGCTGCTCAAGAGCGAGGAGCGCAGGCCAGCAAAGTTCAAGTCGCCTCCACGCATCAAGCAGGCATGGAAGTGACCACCCAACCCCGTTAATGACACATCACGAGTAGTTAGTCCAATACATTAATATGTTATGTAACGCCTTATGTAACTTTACCCTGCAAGTTTATGCGATGAGCTGAAGGAAATATTTTCAGTTTTTTTTTTTATTTTTGACTGAATAATTTGCATTAGGCAGTAATATCAGTGCGATATGGGCAAGGCAGTTGCTAAGAAGAAGTTTACCGGGGGTAACGAGAAGCAGGTTGCTGCTGAGAAGCACATGCAGTCAGTTTTCAAGTTCAACACGGACCTGGGGCAGCATATTCTGAAGAATCCGCTGATTGCACAGGGAATTGTTGATAAAGCGCAGATCAAGCCGTCAGATGTGGTGCTGGAAGTGGGTCCCGGTACGGGTAACTTGACTGTGAGAATCCTGGAGCAGGCGAAGCGGGTTGTGGCGGTGGAGATGGACCCGAGAATGGGTGCTGAGCTGACGAAAAGAGTCCGCGGTACGCCAGTCGAGAAGAAGCTGGAGATCATGCTGGGGGACTTTATGAAGACGGAGCTGCCGTATTTTGATATCTGCATCTCCAACACGCCGTACCAGATCTCTTCTCCGCTGGTGTTCAAGCTGATCAACCAGCCAAAGCCTCCTAGAGTGTCGATTCTAATGTTCCAAAGAGAGTTTGCGCTCAGACTGCTCGCGAGACCAGGCGACTCGCTGTACTGCCGGCTGAGTGCCAACGTGCAGATGTGGGCCAACGTGACGCACATCATGAAGGTGGGCAAGAACAACTTCAGACCTCCGCCACAGGTCGAGTCCAGTGTGGTGAGAATAGAAATCAAGAACCCACGCCCAAAAGTGGACTACAACGAGTGGGACGGTCTGCTGAGAATAGTGTTTGTGAGAAAGAACAGAACCATTGCTGCTGGGTTCAAGTCGTCTACTGTTTTGGAGATTTTGGAGAAGAACTACAAGACATGGCTGGCCACAGTGGGTCAAGACCAGGATACGATGATGGTTGACAGTGGTAAGAAGGGCGGTGAGCTGCTCGAGGTTGTCAAAGCGAAAATCGAGCAGGTTCTGACCGAAACAGGTCTGAGCGAGAAGAGAGCGGGAAAGTGCGACCAGAACGACTTTCTCAAGCTGCTGTACGCTTTCCACCAGGTGGGCATCCACTTTGCTTGATGGATCTGATTTAACTGGAATTGTATATTAAGTGGTAGTAGCTGCACGCTTTCCACCAGGTGGGCATCCACTTTGCTTGATGGATCTGATTTAACTGGAATTGTATATTAAGTGGTAGTAGCTGCACGCTTTCCACCAGGTGGGCATCCACTTTGCTTGATGGATCTGATTTAACTGGAATTGTATATTAAGTGGTAGTAGCTGAGTGTATCCAGCTGGGCCTAGCATGTGTAGAAACAGTAATCAAGTAGAACAGGTCTGTTCCCTTCCAGGTGGTGCAGGTGCTTGGAGGGGAAAGAGCTCATCTTCTCTTGGTGGTTTTGGTGGTGTCCTTCTCGATAACCTCGTCGATACCACCCATCTCCTCCAGCTTGTCCTCCTCAATACGCAACTGCTCTCTTCTCTCCCACCAGCGGTCCTGGCACAGGTCAAACGACTTCTTTTTCAAGTGCTTGCCTCTGGCGTCCCTGTTGTTGGAGATGGCCCACTCCAGGAACTGTGCGCCTGTTCTCACGTAGAACGCTCTCAGCGTCTCGAAAGGCTTTGGGTGTGGCAACCACGGAGTCGGGTCTGGGAACTCGATCTCCTCCTCTTCCTCTTGTTCCTCTTCCTCTTCTTCCTCCTCCGCAACCAGTTTCTGGTCCTTAGACTCTTCCTCGTCGTCCTCTTCGTCCTCATCCTCGTCGTCGTCCTCCTCTTCATCCTCGTCAGAGTCCGCAGAGGCACCCTCCACCTCGCTCAAGTCCTCCCAGTAAACCTTCACGCCGTCCAGCTTACCCAGGTCGATCGAGTACAAGCTGGCGATGGAGTAGTCCTTCTCGCCCAGCTCCCAGACACCGCCAAAGATGAAGAGCGAGTCGCCCACGACGGTGGTGCTGGCGTTGAACCGCGGGTGAGGCAGCTGGTTCATTATTCTGTACTCTGTCTTTGCAGGGGTGTCGCTGTCGTCGTCGCTGGAGCCGCCGGCTTCGTCCGACTTCTTAAGCTCGTTCTCGATCTCGTCGTGGTCCTCGAGGTCGTCTGCGTCGTCGTCGAGCTTGGCTTTGGCCAGAATCGAGTTCAGCAGTTGCTCGAGGTCCTCGTCTCTGTTGTGCTTTCTGTTGCTGACGCGCTGCTGTTTCTGCTTCTGGCGTCTCAGCGACAGGTTGTACCACCTGTTGGACTCCACCTGGTAGCTGTACAGGTCGTTGTAGAACAGGGACTCGAGCGACTCCTCTGTCTCTTCGAAATCGTACACTCCGCCAAACAGAATGCCCCTGCCCTTGTGGTACGCCATGGAGCAGCCCACTCTCGGGGACGGCTGGAACCCCTGCTTCTTGCGCCTCTCCCACCGGATGCCACTGATGTCGCTCTTCATCTTGAGCATCCAGCAGTCGCTCAAGATCTTGCCCTTCTGCAGACCTTTGCCGGCCTTCACCTTGCAGTACCCGCCGTACAGCACTGCTCCGTCGTCGCAGGGGATCAGCGAGTGCCCGGACCGCGCGTCTGGGACAGGGTGGTTGGCCGGGAACTCCACCTGCTTCCACTTGTAGTTGGTGATGTCAAACACCCACAGGTCGCCCAGGTACGACGTGGAGGTGCCCAGGTCCCTGAACCCGCCCGACAGAATGAAGTAGTTCTTCCACACGGTGATCCTGTGCCCGGATCTCGCCGAGGGCCCGTTCTTCTGCTCGATCTTGGTCCACTCTTTGGTGTTGCAGTCCAGCAGCCAGGTGTCTGAGTAGTGGTAGAAAGTGTTCTGTTTCGGCGACGAGAACTCGCCTCCGTGCACCAGCACCACCCCTGACGGGTGCGCACCAATCGCAGCAGACGACCGCGGCATCGGGCTGTTCTTGGACGTGATCTTCTTCCAGTTGTCAGAGTCCAAAGAGTACACGTACAGGTCGTTGTAAAAGCTGGTGATGTTGTTTTCTGTGTTTTCTCCGCCAAAGATCAGCAGCTCCCGCTTGCCGTGCAGTGGGTTCGCTACCAGGCACGCGTTGATTCTTCTCGAGGGCTTCTCGCCCGCCTTGATGTGCACCTCCTCGAACAGTTCCTGCTCTTTCTTGAAGTTCTCCAATATCTCGTCGATATCCACATCGTCTTCCTCGATTTCCCCGTTCTTTTTCGCCTTCTTCTTGCTCTTCACCTCGCTCTTCGCCTGTGCCTTCTTGCTCTTCGCCTCCGCCCTCTGCTTCTTCGCCTCTTTGTCTGCTTTCTTGTTCTTCTTAGCCATTTGGTGAGTGCCTATGAAAATTTGCTAGCAAAATTTCAACTTTTCTTCACACCTACATACCATACCACTCTACACTCTTCGTAGCACTCTACATAGCTTAAACACTTTGCACCCCTGGCTGTCCTACTTCACTGCCTGGAACTGCTGCCACTCCTTCACTGCTTGGAACAGCTGCCACTCCTTCACTGCTTGGAACTGCTGCCACTCCTTCAATGCCTGGAACTGCTGCCACTCCTTCAATGCCTGGAACAGCTGCCACTCCTTCACTGCCTGGAACAGCTGCATGCTGACTGCCTGCCACTAGTTCACAGCCTCCTGGACCAGCTGCACGATGGCCGAGGACAGCTGCTCCACCTCGTTTGTAGTAAGAGCCTCTGCATACACTCTGACGGCATCCTCGGTGCCACTGGCCCTGACAAACGCCCGGCCGTGGCTGAACTTCTTGACTGTCTGGTCAATCAGGTCCTGCAGCCCCTCTGGAGACGTCAGCTGTCTCTCTGCGTTGGTGGTCTTGAAAATATGTCTGTTGGGGACCACCACCTTGGCCAGCTTGTTTGGCAGGTCTGTGTACGAGCTGTCCCAGTCCGAAGGCGTCCAGTTCTTGATGGAAAGCACCAGCAGCACCGTCACAAGGTCCGAAATCGCGTCGCCCACACTCTGGTTGATCAACTCGGAAAACTGCACCAACGTATCGATCGACAGCTTCTCATTGGGAGTCGAAGGCGTAGTCAGCTTCAACGTTTCGATGAACGTCTCCGAGAACAACACCGTTCCGTGGCCGTTAGCCTCGAAATACACGCCAATATCAAAGTTTGCAGCTTCGTGGTGCAGGTGCTTGACACCCGTAGGTGTGCACACCACTGGCACTTTCAGGACATTGTTGAGGTAGTTCGTCGAGTTGCCGTTCGCGTACGCAGTCTGCACAACGCCTATCTTGATCTGGTCCTTCAGGTTCGCCTTGTTGAGCAAATCTTCAAAGAAACCCGCTAGCAAAGTTGATATTTTGTCACCATCCAGCAGCTTGAACTCGTCCACCTCGTTTAAATAGTAAAACACCACTCTGTCTGCGTCCCCATCAAACGAAGCAAACAGCTCCAGTGGCTTCGGGTGCGTGTGCGCAGGCAGTCTCTGGTTGGTCTTGACAAAGTCCGCACCTGAATTGACATTGAGCTCGGATGGAGAGGTGTAGTTGTTGTTGACAATCTTGTACTGCACGTAGTCCTGCAGATACTGACTGAACAGGGCCTCTGCCTTAGGCCCACCGATCCCGTTGGCCGCGTCTATGGTGATGCTGATCTTGTTGGAGGTCAGCGAGTAGTTGGAGACAATATGCTTGAACGCGGTGGCTAGCTTTTCATAGTAGCCAACCTCTGTGGGCTCGCCAAACTTGGAAGGCGAATCGTACGTGTTGATAGCCTTAACCAGGTAGTGCAGCTGAGGGGTCGAGAGCAGGTGGAAGTTGGTGTAGCGCGCCTCAAGCACCTTGAACCCATCAATGGCTGAGTTTGTCAACGGCAAGCCAGACTCCCTCGAGTCCCTGGCAATTATCACGTTGGCCTCCTTGCCAAGGTCGATGTTGAACTTGTTGATTATCAGCACAATCTCGTGCAGCAGCTGCTCGAATGAATGGGCATTGGCCAAACTAGTCGCAAGCACTTCCCACGACTGCTCCAGCATCTCGCCCTGTGGGTCCACCAGCTTGACCCCATTGTCCTCCGGCGGGTTGTGGCTGGCCGTCACCATCACCCCAATGGTCTGTCCGTCCAGGTACTTGGATCTGAGCGCAGCCAGAATGCCCACAACGAACACCACGCTGTCCAGGATGTCTGCTTTAGTTCGGAACCCCGCTGTCCCATACACAAAGTTCAGGTTCTCCGGCTTCTGGTGCAGACAAAAAAACTCCTTCAGGTTGTTGGCAATCTTCTCCATGGTGGTTGTTTGATGCTAAATGGTCTCAAATGTCTGCAGTGTGCTTAATTAATTTTATGAATTTTTCACTTTAGTACTTTTTTGCTCAAAAGTCAACAGTTGGCTCCAAGATGGCACCACCCACCCCGGTATACAGCAAGGACGAGGTGCTGCGCGTGTTTGAGCTCGACAAGCTGGTTGACGAGAAGCAGTGCGAGCTAAAGTCGCTGACGCAATTTGAGTGCGGGTTTTCTGGTGGGCTTTCTGAGTGCGTCCCGTTCAAAAGAGTGTTCCAGGACTGTGTGCTGCGGAACGGGCAGCGCCAGCGCATCGAGATCACTGGCAGCTGGACCAACAGCAAGGAGAAGGTGGTGGAGATTGAGGATTTTTTCAAGCTGGGCGAGCTTACACCTGTAACCAGGCACTAACTGTCCACGCGTGGGTGCACCGCCACACAACGCACAGTACACCATACAGCACACACTCCACTCACCCAGGTACAGATATCTAAAGCTCTGCTATTTGTGATGCAGGTGTCCGGGCACCCTCAGCACCGTGAGGCTCCCAACAGGCTTTTAACTTCCTCCCAGCAGGCTTTGGGCTTCCTCCAAGCACCGCCTGGCTTCCTCCCAGCGTGCTTCTGGCTTGGTCTACCAGTTGCAATGGGCGCGAGTACCCACTGTACCACCAGCATCAGCCAAGTGAGCCCCAGTAAGCGGCCCAGTACCACACAGCTCCACCAAAGGCCCATGCGGCTCCACTAAAGGCCCATAAAGCTCCACTAAATGTCCATACAGCACCCTAGGGCGGTACCGCTGGGGTATGCAGCGTAAAGCTGCAGCCGATTATTTATAAATAACCAATTTTCAGCTTTTTGTAATCTTTTATATTTGTAAACAGGAAAGGAGCACCAGAGCAGTTTGCAATGGTTGAACTGACGGCGGTCCAGGAACACTTCCTGAAAAGGGAGCTGCTGAGACTTGAACTGGAGACGGAGCTCGAGAATTTCAACGATTCGAAGGCATTGAGGCACTTTGGGTACCCTTTTGTGGATGGCGACCCAGTGAAATACACGCCTTCTAGGGATTCCAAAGCGGACAAGTTCGAGTACCACGAGACGTACCCGCTTCTGAAGTACTTTTTCAACAACTTTGTGCTGACAATCCCGTTTCTGTCTGAGGAACAGGCGCAGATCGATCAGTTTTGGGTTAAAAAAGTGCAGATTTTCTATGAGCACTTTATGGAGCTCAGCTTGAGCGACACTATGGGCCGGGATGAGGCCACCAAGAGAAAGAAGTTTGGCCAGAAGCTATCAAAGCTTATCCTGATGGTGTACAACTCGGGAATCGGCACCAAAAACGAAGTTGAGTACTATCAGACTGCTAAATATGAGATTGGTAAAAAACTCGAAGACAAAAGGCTGGACAAACTGCTTCTGCCTTCTAAGGAGACACTTCAGGACCACATTTCAAAGAATGTCTTTATCAACGGCATCTCGCTCAACGTTGCAGGGGTCCGAAAAGTCTCCATCAACAACAATAACTTGAATAACTTCAAGTCAAATCTGGCAAACGGCAAGTTCTGGAACTCTATTAATAACGTGATAGCAAAACCCACTGAGACCTATTACGAGTTCTTGATCAAGACTGTGAACGACTTGCCGGAGGGCCAGGAAGTCTGGGTTGCCAGAAGGTACAACGACTTCAAGAAACTGCACCATGCTCTAAAGAAGAGATTCCCGGGCAAGCATGTTCCTCATTTGCCTGCCAAGATCAAGTCTGAGGTGGTTGTAGGCGGCGAACAGGCGCTGGACGAACAAGTTCAGGACGACGACGACGACGACGACGACGAAAATGGAATCGATGAGTTCCACGACGCTGAAGAACAGAGCATCAAGGCCCAGGACGAAGAGATTAAAAAGAATATCAACCTTCTGATTAAAGATTTGAATATTGATGCGTCTGCTCCGGCCTCGACGCCATCTACGCCTACATTGCAATCAACGTCAAAACTAGCACCACAGCAGACTAAATCCCCAAGAACACCAAAACAATCGACATTCTTCAACACCTCAAATAACTTGTTCAAGTCCCCAAAGAACTGGATTCCATCCAGCTCATTGCTATCACCAACGTCCACTGGCTCGTCCACGAATTCCGAATCCAACAAGATAAGGGACACCAGCAGCAGAATTCCAAGAGAAAAAATGAGAATTGCCCTGCGGTCTTACCTGCGTAAACTGCTCAAAAATAAAGAGTTTGCCAACTGTGACCTACTAAGAGAGTTTTTGAATAAATCAAAGATTACCAAACTAAATGAGTCAGAGTTGAACGACGTGAAAGCGCGTGAGAACTTGGATTTACTGATTTTAAACAATCAAATTCAGTTTCAGAAAACTGCGTATCTAAAAATCAAAGAACTGAAGGCGCTAACTGAGCCAATTAAATCAACATTACTGGAAACTGATGACGGGATAATCAAGATATTCAGTGAATTTAAAACGAAATCAAATATTAACGACTTATCGCCCATGCTGAAAAACTTCATTGAGTGGTGTAAAATCGAGATCAGTGCGACAATCTATCAGTTATTCTTGGGGAACGACAACTCGTACCAGTTTTTCTCTCAAGTTAAAAGATTTCATAAGTTGATTCCATACAGTGTCATGATCAACATCTTGAGGTTCACAAATCCAATGAGTATAATGAAAGCAATGCTTGATTTGATGATGGCCAACCCATTTGGTGGGAAGTCGCTGCTACAGACATTGTTTTATGGTATCCTATCTGATGATATTAAGCAGCAAAATAAAGTTATCATTGATTTGGAAAACACTATTGGACACGCTTCTATACTTAAAAGGTTCAAGTACTTTATTTATGAATGTCAAGATGAAAAACTAATCAAATCCATTAGAGATGAGTCTATCAATATGAACACAGATTTGGTGTTGACTATCATAATCACACCTCAGTTGAATTCTTTCAACACAATTGACGATTCCGTCATTGGTGATGTTTTTGAGAGTTATAACGAGTACAAGAAGCTAAAATTGGACAGTGAAGAACTTTCAATTTGCCATGATAAAACAGAACTATATTCAAACCTTAAAACAGTATTCAAACTATATGTTAAAAATCACGATAAAGATATACTGAAGCAAATATGGTCCGAACCAGAACTGATTTCAATTCTGAAGGACTTATTGACAATGTTTTACCAACCTTTAGTTGAATTATTTAGAAATGCCCATGTTGATGTTGCACTGAAGAATTTTGAAAGTTTTATGGACGAGCTGATAATTAAAATAGAGAAACTAAGCGATGAGATTTATACAACCGATACCTCAAAGATTGTTGATGAGATTACCCAAGTTATAAATAACCACCAAGATGAGTTTTACAGATTTTTACATGATGTCTACGTAAATGACTCAGATATGATCTTCCAAAAAATGATAATCTGGATAAACAACTTACTCAAATTCTTGAGAAACTCCAAGAATTTGAATAATGACTTGAACCTACGACTAGACTTGAATGAATTAATTGCAAAGAATGCAGTTGATGAGCAATTAGTTTTGAATGAAATAAATTCAATTATCGAAAGGATCAAGACTCAACGAAAAAACTATCTGGAAAAGCTGAATAAGAGCAAGCAAAGTGAGCATTATGACGATGAAGAAGATGATCATGGAGATGTTAACGAAAATGACCACGATTTGGTTAAAAAAAACTGGGAAACAATCAATAACGTGGAAATATTCAAAACTGATGATTTTGGTTTGAATGAGAATGACTTGATTGATTTAAATAACGAAATTGATTCAGAGCAAATTGAAATCAAAGAAATTAAAAAACTATCAAAGGATTTCAAAGAGGAGGTTATCAATATCTTACAACAATACAAGTGAACACACAGGTAGATGCAGTTGAACATTACAAGTGAATACCTAATCAGAGAGGTTTTGGTTTCTCAAGATCATCTTCTGCTGGACGTTTTAAAGATTTGACTGTTGATATATCATTTACCGTGGCAGCCTTCTGGGCCGGTGGACGAGCTTCACTCAACTTGTGGTGTTGTTTTAGCTTGGACACTTCTTCAGATAACGACCTTTTGGTTTTATTTATTTGATCTTTTGAATCATTATGTCTGTTTGTTTGGTTCATACTAGAAATCTCCTTCAGTTTATTAACATTGTGAATAGTTTTCGTAATTGTTTGAATCAATAAATTTGGTTTCAGTGGTTTGGAAATATATTCATCCATCTGTGCTTGCATACATTTTTCACGATCACCTAACATAGCGTGTGCAGTCAACGCAATGATTGGAATTCTGATTGAAAATGGATCAATTGGATTAGTTTCCTTTTCCCATTGTCTAATTTTTTCTGTAGCTTCAAATCCTCCCATTATTGGCATTTGAACATCCATTAATATAACATCGTATTTTCTTTGTTGGACTTTTTCAAATGCTTCTAAACCATTTTGGGCAACAACAACTTCATGTCCAAATTTCTCTAAAATTCTTACTGCTAATTTTTGGTTAACTAAATTATCTTCAGCAAGTAAAATTGTGAATGACTGTTGTTCATTATCATCACTTGGTACAATTCTGGACTCTAACGCTGGTTTAAGATATGCTGCCAAATCTGCAATCGAGCATGGTGTATTACCACATGATTGGATTCCTAAATCTAGACAGTCTTTCATAATCAAATCAGACACATTCTTTTGTAATAACACAAATGGTATATATTTGATTTCTGGTAATGATCTTAGTTTTTCTCCAACTTCAATTGAATCAATGATAATAACATCGAATTTTTCTTCTTTTAATTCACTTAATTTATCAAGATCATATATAATTGTTGGTCTCAAGTTCAAGTCAATTAAATATTTTCTCAATTCTTCTGATTCTGCTTCATTATGATTTGTCGATATGACTAATATCTGATGCTGATTAAACATCAACAGAGCTTCCTTTTTATTTATTGACGTTGGATCAACTTTTTTAACTGCAATTGTGAAATAAAATTTGGACCCTTTACCATACGTGGATGTAACCCAGATTTCTCCATTCATTAAGTGAATTAGTCTCTTGGAAATCGACAACCCTAAACCGGTACCACCAAATCTTCTAGTTGTAGACCCATCTGCCTGCGTGAAGTTTTCAAAAATTAATCCCAATTTCTCCTTCTTGATACCAATACCTGTATCAGAAACACAAAATTCTAGTACAACAACCTCGTCATCTTTTTTAACTTCTTGACCCTCTCCATCTTCGCCTTCTCCTTCTTTCTTCTCTTGTTCTTTAGACTCATCAATTTCTTCAATTTTTTTCTCTTGTAGTGTATCTTTCTTGTCATCTTTCTTATCATTAATAAGTTCATTAATATTACCAATAATTTCATCAATGTTTAGTTCATTTGGTACTGGAGAGTTCGAGCTTGAATCATTTCCAATAACATAGTTATCAGATTTAACAGATTCTTTAATCTGATTTTCCAAAGATTTTGTAACTGCAGTTATGGTAACTTTAACATGACCTTTTGATGTAAATTTAATGGCGTTACCAACTAAATTTAAAATGACTTGCCTTAATCTAAAAGAGTCTCCAATCAAATAATCATTAAAAGAATTATCAGCTTGATAAATTAAATCAACAGGTTTACCAATAGATTTAACTGCCAATGTCTTTAAGGCACCAAGAACAGTGCCCCTTAATGAAAATTCAACTTGCTCGATTGTCATTCTATTGGCTTCAATTTTTGATATATCTAGAATATCATCAATAATGGTTAATAGAGAGTTTGCCAAGTTATGAACTGTACTCAACATTTCTCTTTGATATTGAGTTAATTCAGTATCTAATGTTAATTGAGTATAATTCAAAATACCATTAAATGGAGTTCTTAACTCATGTGAGAAAATACCTAAAAATTCAGATTTTGCTCTATTTGCTAACTCAGCAGCTTCTCTGGCATCGGTATTTCTTTTAATTGAATCTCTCAAGTTATAAACCATCTGATTAATTTTTGTTTTCAATGTATCCATTTCACCACTGGCTTCAACTGTAATGAATTTCGTGAAATCACCATCAGTAGCAGCAGCAGTAATTTGTGCAAAAGCTCTAACTTGAGTTGTTAAATTAGCAGCCATAACATTAACATTTGTGATAATTTCTTTCCATAATCCATCAACATCGGAAACTTGAGCTTGAACACCTAATTTACCATCAATACCAACATCTTTTGCAACTCTAGTAACTTCACTAACGAATACTTGTAAAGAATCCACCATCTTGTTAATAGTCTCCTTCAGTTGCAAAATTTCTCCTTGTGCTTTGACATCAATTTTTTGTGAAAGATCACCATGAGCAACCGCAGTAGTAACATGGGCAATTGATCTCACTTGATTTGTTAAATTAGTAGCCATAGCATTAACATTATCCGTTAAATCTTTCCAAGCACCTTCAACTCCATTAACAACAGCTTGACCACCTAAAATACCTTTAATACCAACATCAGTTGCCAAACTTGTAACCTCTAAGGCAAATGTTTGTAAAGAATCCACCATTTGATTGATGGTCAATTTCAAATCTAGAATTTCACCCTTACAATCCGCTGTAACTTTTTTAGATAAATCACCCTTTGCCACTGCAGTTGTAACATTTGCAATATTTCTAACTTGATTAGTTAAGTTAGTAGCCATGGCATTCACATTTCCAGTAAGTTCTGCCCAAATACCTTTAGCATCTTTGACAATAGCTTGACCACCTAATCTACCTTCAACACCAGTTTCTCTTGAAACCCTAGTGACTTCAAATGCAAAAGTTTTCAATTGATCAACCATTGTATTGATTATATTTTGTAATTCCAAAATCTCACCTTGGGCATGAACGTTAATTTTTCTTGATAAATCACCCCCTGCAACGGCTCTAACAACTTCAGCAATTTCTCTGACTTGATTTGTAAGATTTAGAGCCATTAAATTCAAATTATCTGATAAAGTTTTCCAAATACCAACAGTACCATTACTAACTTTAACTTGACCACCAAATTCACCATGAGCAACCTCGGTTGCAATTTTCATCACTTCATCACCAAATATTTTCAAATTCTCGGTCATTGAATTGATTCTTAGTTTTGCTAATTTAATTTCATCACTTGGTTCATCATCGGTTATCGCCAGTTTTGATGAAAAGTCCCCTGACGATATAGAGTTCAATGCATCACTTATTTCTGTAGTTGCTTGGGCTAACTTGGCTTCTTTGCTTTCTAATGATTTGATTGAATCTTGTTGTTTCTGTATATGAGACAAGATCAAATTCCTTAGCTCCTCGGGATTACTCTCACATTTTAGTTTGAATTGATCTGAATCACTAAGAGTCTCCAGTATATCTTGCTGTGATGTACTTGGCATGTCTCCCGCTTCCTTCTCTTCCTCTTTTGCTTTCTTCTCTCTCAGTGTCGATAAAACTATTTTTTAAAAAAAAAAACTGGTTCGCGAAAGCTTAAAAATAGGTACAACAGCAACACGTATAACACGAGAATTTTGATATTGATCTGAAAATATCTTCACTTGACGCGTCAATCTTGTAGTTCACGTAACCTAGCAAAAATCAGGTCCTTTGTGTTTATTACTGGGTAAAGAATTTATGAAATAGAGAGAGTGATTGCTCCTTTTATATATAAATAACAAAATGATTGTAAATCAGTGTGTTTATCTACACAAATCACAAAGTCTTCAATTTTCCCTAGTTTCTTCCAGGGCGCTTGACCTGAAATTTCTATACACAGTACATCTCAGCTTGCCGCGCCAGACTGCTCAGTTATAGTCCGTGAGGTCCACCACAGTAGCCTCATTCAATCAACTGTTAATTGCACAGCATCTTGTTTCACTAGAGCATTGTGAGAGAAGTTGACATAAAGATGACATCATATATTTCCCGATTTGGCAAGTACCGGTTTTGGCAGCCAAATTCCCGTTTAGTCCTGATTTGCAGCACCCGTGCCGACATTACCCTTTTCGGCTTAATTGGATTTATTTTCTTTTTTTTCTTTTTGTATTTTTATCTACAGTAACCACAACGTTTCCTCCTTAACCAGCATTTTTTATATTATATATTAGTTAATAGCGGAATCTGCTAAAAAGATAATAACAAAGCATACAAGAGGCTTCAGTACCCTCAGCTGACACATATATAAGCAGACAGGGAGTACCGGGTATCAGATAGGAAGGAAAGCCAGTTATTACTGGTATCGAGTCTATTCCAGTTGAGTCAAGTAGAAGCAGCACTAAATTGAGTTGGAACAAAAATGGGTCAAGTACCAGGCGCACCGGACACGCCAGACACGCCATGTACACCTCATACTCCACAGAATCTGATCTCCACAGTCAACTATGCTTCACCACCAGCTATACAGCCGATGAATTTTAGATCGCCACTAACTGATGACAATAACCATAACAACTTAACGGATGATGAAGATGATTTGAAGTTTAACTTCAACCTTGGAACTGCAGATAGCACAACAGAGTTACAGTCAAAGATTAATCAGATACTAATAAACATTGAATCTGATCCAAGTTTTCAGTTAAGTACTGGTGATTTGAAAAGCCTGCTCAAAAAGTGCCAAATCTCTTTAAACCACTACAAGCTTCAAACTGAGATACTAAAGTTTGAAAATAATGAAACATGTAAACGGAATGAGATTGAGAACGATTTAATCAAATCCCAAGTCGAATGTCTGTTAAAATCTCCTTTATTACCAATACCATTACCAATTTCCAATAACAGCTCATCAACGACCAATTCTGACACAGCAGCAAGTTCGATCCATGATTTAAGCAGTGGTATAAATAGCAGCAGCAGCAGTGATGAAAAAACTTTTATATTCAAACAACATTCATTCAAGAATGATCCTAAAGTATCAAAAGTTTCAAAAATACAAAAAAGAAATAGTTCAAAAAATCTGGGTCTAGGTATGAACAATACTAAAGAGTTCAATCACTGTGTTAAAGTGTTTCATCTGGAAAGAAAATAACTTTCATCTTAGAGACTTGGTTTCCATTTTGGTTTTTTTATTGGGTGTGTTTGTTGTCTTTACAATCTGGTTTTGGGTCTTTGGTTTCTGTTTTTTATGATACCATTCAGTTTTGCTAATCATGTTTTTTGTATCCTTACTTATAAAAATTGCTTTTAATGTCTAATATCTAATACTTGCTAATATGGCTAATAATCATATATTTATTTTTCAAATTATTGTAATTTGTCTTAGCAAAAGCTACAGATACGTTGTGCGTCATCTAATTTTTAAAGTTATACATTATGAGTCAATTACTATCAATATTCATACATTATGTGTAATCTGATAATTAAAATTTTAAAGCTTGTATTTAAATAGCACATAAATTTTTAAATTATACTTATCAATGCACTCGCCACCTTCTGATATGATGGACGGAGCTGCAGTGTGGCGTAGTTCAAACTTGCTAAAAGTGTTTATCCTCAAACCAAAAAAAAGAAAGAAGAGGCTATAAACCAAAGTGCACCAAGCAATAAGCCCAATAACCTTGGAAGTGTCACCTCTTAGTTGTTATAGTTGTTATAAACAATACAAGAAATACTGAGCTGATGACAAAAATTTTTTTTTATCTTATTGATTGGTAATGGACTGTGTCCATAAAAAGCTCATCAGCTAATGTATATAAATATCTCAATGAATCATTTTTTGCACTTTTTGATCTGATAGGAACTGAATTGAATAGCATACACTTCTTGGACACATGGTGAAAATGTTGACATGATGAAGGAAGATAAAATTGAAGATGAAAGAATTTCTGGTAAAGAAATTTCATATGATGGAGAATTTAATGAAGACGACTATATAGACGTCCCGCCAGATGGTGGATACGGCTGGTTTTGCTGCTTATACATTGCACTGATCAACTTCACCACTTGGGGACCGAATTCTGCGTTTGGTATTTTCCTTTCGTTTTACTTGAGTCATAATGTATTTGATGCATCACCAACTGAGTATGCTATTATCGGTGGATTGGTTGTGTTTTTAACGCTAGTGATGATACCTTACAGTGCAATTTTCATGTTCAAATTTGGTTATAGAATGACTGTCTCAATTGCAATTGCACTTATGGTGGCTGGGAACATTGGTGCAAGCTTTGTCACCACAACAGTTGGTCTGTTTTTCACCCAAGGTGTGCTAGTGGGTGCGGCATATGGTATTACATTTGGTGCCAACTCCATTGTCTTACCCTCGTGGTTTTTGAGGAAAAGAGCTTTGGCAAACGGAATAGCTCATTCAGGTATTGGCTTTGGTGGTGTCGTCTTCTCATTGATTGTTCACTACATGATACAGGGAACAGGAGACCAAAAATGGGCCTTAAGGGTAATTGGTATAATATCATTTGTGGTATGTACAGCCTGTATGCTTCTAGTAAAGATTAGAACACCAAAGAACAGTAAATTTAAGAAAAATGAGACAATAACAGACATATTCAAGAAAGTATTTGATTACAGAGTTGTGTTCAACAAGCAACTAATCTTGATCTGTGTATGGTCATGCATCACAGCTAGTGGGTATATTATTTGTTCATACAGTTTATCAAACTACACAATAAGCATGGGATTTTCAACAAATCAGTCAATGGTTGTTACTGTCCTTTTTAACTTAGGTCAGGGATTTGGGAGACCTTTGATTGGATTTTTATCTGATTACTTTGGTCGTATCAACTTTACGATATTTGGATCATTTTATATGGGGTTAGTTGTGTTTTTATTTTGGATTAATTTGAAAACATTTCTTCAGTTATGTTTCTGCTCGTTCATGATTGGACTAGGAGTTGGAGTTGGTCCAGTTAACTTGGTTCCACTGGTTGCTGATGTGGTTGGATTTAATGGCTATGCAAGTGCCATCAGTTTCTCGAATTTTTTCAATTCATTATTTTACTTGACTGGTGAAATAATTGCACTCAACCTTAGAAATTTCAAACTTAATGACCCATACTTATATTGTCAGATTTATGTCGGTACTTGCTTCACTGTTAGTGCGATAGTTCTACTGCCATACCGAGAATGGAGAATTAAAAGGGTTTTAAATTCCCAGGGAATTGAGCAAGATGACTCAATTAAAAGTTATTTGAAAAGGGTATCTTTATATAAAAGGGTTTAATGAAATCATATGTTTTCTACAGCTTGTAGTTAACGGTTGTTGAATATTTTTTTATCATTTTATGGTGATATTACTTACTCATCGAAAACAACTTTTGGATTCAATGCTGGAATTTGGTCTAAGAATTCACGGACAAATTCATAGACAGTAAAAGTGACAGCTTGACCTGGAGCAACTCTCATGACTCTTGGGGTGATACCTTTGTACAAAGCTGCAAAACCTTCTTCCTTAATCAAATCTTTACCAATTCTAACAATTCTTTGTAATGAAGATTGGTTAGCTAGAGCTGGATTGTTGCTTTTGGTTTCCTTTTGCAGTCTTGTTTTGATGGTATCAAGAGGAGCATTTGAGAAAGGACCAATCGCACCAGAGATTAAACCAATACAGGAAGTTTGCCAACTTGGAATAACTCCATTGTTACCATTCTTGGTATGGTATTCAGTTAAAGCTTCTTTCAGTTTTGAGTAAACGGTAAAGTTGGCACCTTGGTTTGTGGCTTGTCTTGCAGCAGTTAGAGACACACCTCTGTATAGAGTAGAAGCACCTTCTTCTTTAACAATAACATAAAGTGCATGACCTGCATTTCTATATTTTGGAGCACTTAAAGGATCAGACATCGAGTGATGTTGCGCTTGCAATCTGATTTTAACAACCTCCATTGGATTAACAACAGCAACGGCTTCAGTAATACCAGCACCAACACCAGCGACAAATGTTTTACCGGTTGAAATCTTACCAGTTGCCTTATCAGTCAGCAAACCTCTGTAGAATTCATATGAAGAAAACCTTATAGCCATTTTTGGAATGATTCCAATGACAACAGCACCCAGCCCCTTATATAAACCAGTTATACCCTCCTTCTTTGCAATGGTGACACCGGTTGTGATGAAGCCTGGGTTCTTAATCAACCCCGTTTTCTTGTGAAGTTGCATACGAACTTTAATCGTATCCAGTGGATGACAACATAGGGCTTCAAACAGCCCAGCTGTACCACCAGAAATTAGGTTCACAGCAGTGGATGAAGATTTCTTTTTGTTAGACATTGCTATATTTCACTAATAAGAGGTTTGTAAAATGTCCTCTAAAATGTGATGGAAATGCAGCAGTTTAAATAGTTCCAATATAATAAACAAGTGACAGGTTGAATGTCTCTGTTTAGCGTGGAGGTATGGAAATATTGACTGTGGGGCAAAAATGTTTAACGAATTGCTTGAAACAGAAAAAAAACAAAAGATACTAGCGGAAGAAGATCGGTAAAACATATGTGGCGAAATTGATTACAAAATAACAGTTTCGTGGGTGGTTGGAAATGAGTGAATGAGTCAAATGACTGCATTATGTGACATTAAATTGAAGTTACTATTTGTTTGTAAATGCGAGGAATTAAGGTTCAACCGTTACTGGCACTTAACACCAGCATCATTCGCTACGTTCAGATGGAAAGAGTAAAATCTGGGGTAAAGGTGGTGGATTAACGGTTAAAATCGATGAATTGTTATCCATCCGATGCCATTTTTTCAGGTCACATGGATCAAGCTAGCACACAGCATAGCTGCTTGACCTTGGGTTGCAACCCTATCGAGCTGGTGTCCACTTTTTCTTCCTGTTTATCGATTTTATCGTGCAAAATATGTTGTTGTTTGTGGTCAGAACCAGCGGCGGTACGCGTGGCCTACTAAGCGGTTAGGTAAGCAGGAAAGCTCAGGACATGCACCGTCTCGGAGCTTTTTAGTATATGGGTGTTTGGGCAAGCAGTGGGTGTATAATTGCGCATAATGTGACGTAGCTAATAGGCTGAGCTGTCAGTTCCCAGAAAAGAATTTGATTTGAGATTTTGTAAAAAGTTCTATGGAACAACAATTTAAATGCTAAGTTCAACTATAAAATTGGGGGTTCGCATTCTTGGTAAAATTTAAATTGCCATGTCCTCAGTTGGTGGACTCACAATCAAAACTCTTGAGCTTGTAACTTTTAAAGCCCTACCAACCAGCTTTTTAGTAGTTTTGTGATTTTTTCTAGTGAAGCAGACAAATTCTATACGATTAAGGAGCTGTGTCTGGTACACTAACAAGCGTAGGGTACCACATATTCAATGGATGAAGTTTAAGAATTGTGTGGTTCGTGGATGTAGTTTTAACTTTTTCAACTTAGTAGTTGAGTTACTCAATCTGAAGCTTGCTATACACATCTACCAAGGACTGCTAAGCAAGAACTAGACCTAGAGTACACCGCTTTACTACTGCCGAGCTGTTACTCCCACATCTATTTGCAGCAATCAATTATCTGGTGAGACACTACTTTAACATACTAACAAAGACAAAGTAACAGTATACAAAGAAACACAGTCATAGTACAAAGCAACAATATGAACACTACACTGGTAAGACATTATTTTCCATTTGTTAAAATTTAATACAGCTTAAGCTTCAGCTAATTCTCTTAAACGTCTAATGGTTGATCTTGCGGTGGCAGCAGCAGAGGTTGAGACGGTGTAAGCACCACCTGCAACGGTTTTTTTACAAGAACCACAGTTCCAGATACCAGTAGCTTCTCTCTTGACTGATTTTTTACCACAAAATGAACAGTCGTAACGAGCATGTTGTTGAACTTCTAATTTTTTGGTTTGTCTTCTTAATGATGAACCGTAACGAACACCAAATTTACCTGTGATACCAACCTTCTTTGTTCTTTTAGTCCTGTAATAGCTTGTTAGTACTTGTTTTTCTTGTGCACTGGGTTCACCAGCTAGACCACTAGTTTTATATACTGGTGAAAAATAATGAGTCTCAACTTGAAACCATCCAGCTGTTACTGTATAACCACTGGTATCTGTTTCGCATCACCATCATCGCCTCCAGAACATATTCCTAGCTCTAACTCTGTATCTATCCTTACATTTTGTCTTTATTGTTGTTTCAATACAAATTAACATTAAAAATGTTTTTTTTACTTTTCACTGTTGGAATAAATTTTTCAAAACTGACAGTCACAAAACGGTTTCCGAAAAAGGAAACTATGTAACACCCGAACATTCCACTAGCCCTAAAGCCCCCAGCAATGCAGCCCTACCTGTAGTGAGATCCGACCTGAGTTAGATCCGGGCGCCGTGGGCTACTCCACGCTGACTCAGCGTGTTGTAGTTCCCAGTTCGGGCAATTCGTGAATCGTTATCTGTTACAGTTGGCCCACTCCAGTCGATTGATGAGGTTTGTTGGGATATGGGGTGACCTGTTTTACTTGAGAACAATGTACCAGGAGTTATTGTAGGCAACCGTATTTGTGAAGGCGCACCAAGGCGTTCTGCCATTCTTCCAGAGTAAATTTAAACCAGCTTAAAGCAGCTTAATGTATCAATTTAATTAATTGATGTACACCATTAACCACTTAAGAAATTCACACCACATTATTTAAGCACATCTTATCCCAGCAGTCTTATTTTTATGCTTTACTCTGGTGGCAGTGTTACCATGATTTCACACGAGTTCAGCTATCCATTTGAGTCCAGTTAGTGTATTGAGAGGTTGTGCACCACAGAACAAGGTATTAACATAAAAGCAGCCCGTTCTGTCTCGCCACAGTTCGATATCAACGACTACCTGGTGCTCAACGAGTCCGAACAGCTGTCTACGGCATCCACATACCACGTTAAATGCAGTGACCAGATGGAAGGTGGTGATGAGATGCAAGTTGATGATGAGGACTTGCAAGAAGAGCTTGTGGAGAGTTTGGAGCTGCCTGAGCTGGAGATGGTGATTTCCAACGACGAGTGCCTGTACTCGAACGATGACCCGCTGGCCGAGATCATCCACGACGAGCTGTTCCAGTCGTACCAGGACCTGTCGTGTCACGTGACCGTCCATAGGAAGGCACTGGACCAGTTTGGGCGTGGTGGAGCAGTTGTTCCTGCAAAGCACAAATCACACGAGTATGCGATCCACTCAGTGGGCCACCCAGAATTTGTGTGCAAAGTACTGAACCCGGTTACGGGCACAATCTGTGCCAACAAGATTGACTGCTCGATCCACAGCAGCTACGAGAAGTCGCTGGTGGACAGATCGGACTCGCTAGACAAGCTGGTGAGAAACTACAACTACCTGACGGGGCTGAACAAGGATATTGCCACGTACTCAAAGAATTTGTCAGTGAAGCTAAACTTTTTCCACCAGATCGACACCAAGCTGAATAGAATCAGGTTGCAGTCGGAGGAGGAACGGGTGGACGAGTTCCACACCAAGCTGGAGCTCAGAAACCTTGCCACAGTGCTTGCCAGTCATCACTAGTGCCAGCTATAAACCACACCAGCTAGAAATTGACCCATCAGCTAAACTACACTACACTTCGAATTACAGCAGAACTACACTACACTACCAGCTAGAACATAAACTACCACTTGAAACTATAAGACTATCAGCTAGAATTAATACCAGCTAGAAACTAACGAGCTGAAAGCTATGAGCTCAAGCTGTAAGCCATAAGCCATAAGCTACAACCAAAGCTGCAAAGCTATGACTATAAGCTAAAGCCATAAGCTAAAGCCATAAGCTAAAGCCATAAGCTAAAGCCATAAGCTAAAGCCATAAGCTAAAGCCATAAGCTAAAGCCATAAGCTAAAGCCATAAGCTAAAGCCATAAGCTAAAGCCATAAGCTAAAGCCATAAGCTAAAGCCATAAGCTAAAGCTATAAGTCAAAGCTATAAGCTAAAGCCATAAGCTAAAGCCATAAGCTAAAGCCATAAGCTAAAGCTATAAGTCAAAGCTATAAGCTAAAGGTACAGCTACAGCTAAGCCAGCTAGAACGTTGCATACCTCACCTTTAGCTAGAAACCATTGCAAAACCTGTTTAACCACAGCTACAGCCGCTGTAAGACCTGTTTAACCACAGCTACAGCCGCTGTAAGACCTGTTTAGCCACCGTTTGGCTGTAACTGCTGTAACTGCTGTAGCTGTAACACCGCAGTCTGGCACTGCGGTGTGTTAACTCACGTAATAAATATTTAGCAGAAATTTATACTGAAAAATAAACTGAGCTGAGTAAATAACAGGAGCAGGAAATGTCGAACATTGAAGAGGACGACGATGCGTTCCTTTATGGGAGCGGCGACGAGCAGGCCGAGGCAGGCGGTAGCGGGCAGGCCGGGGATGCTGCTGGGGCAGAGAAGGGAGCAGACGGCTCGGCAGCTGCAGCAGGCGGTACGCAGGCTGGCGATGATGGGGTCCAGGGCGACGGTGACGACGGCGAGGAGGACGAGGAGGACGAGTCGGAGTCTGACTCGGACATCGAGTTCATTATAGGCGGGGAGGAGCCCAAGGAGGGCGAGGAAGCGGCTGCCAGCACGGCTGGAGAGCAGAAAGAGCCAGTTGCAGCTGGGGTGGAGGTGCTGGACGAGCTGGCGACCGAGACGGACGCACAGGGGGAAGCTGGGCAGGCCGGGGCAGCAGCAGCAACCACAGAGGCCACCATCACCAGGGTCCCCGGTAGCATAGACATCTCCAAGCCGGGAGAATACGACGGCAAGCCTATAACACAGATAAACCTGCAGGACCTGAAGGAGAAGCCCTGGAGACAGCCAGGCGCCGATATCTCAGAGTACTTCAATTTCGGGTTTGACGAGTTCACCTGGACTGCGTACTGTGCTAAGCAGGACAAGCTGAGACACGATTTCAACCCACAGAAGCTGATGATGAGTATGATGCCCATGATGATGCCTGGGATGCCTGGGATGCCTGGGATGCCTGGGATGCCTGG
Organism: [Candida] sp.; assembly: GCA_030570575.1. Lineage (NCBI taxonomy): Eukaryota > Fungi > Ascomycota > Saccharomycetes > Saccharomycetales > [Candida] sp. Next base: position 78,175 of record JAJLVZ010000010.1, on the reverse strand, counting down.
AATGCCCCAGATGCCTGGGATGCCCGGGATGCCTGGGATGCCTGGGATGCCGAGCATTCCCCAAGCAGGACAAGCAGGACAAGCAGGACAAGCAGGACAAGCAGGACAAACAGGACAAGCAGGACAGCCAGGACAGCCAGGACAGCAGCAGCAGAAGGAGCAGAAGGAGCAGAAGGAGCAGAAGAAAGAGCAGAAGAAAGAGAAGAGAAAGCGCAAAGACGAGCAGCAGTCGCAGTCCGGCTCGCAGAAGCAGCTAGGCGATCTGCCAAAGGCCCCACGCGACGACAGAGACAGAGAGCCGCGGGACTATGGCCACCGCAGCTCGCGAGACCGCCGTGGCTACCGCAAGAGGTGAGCCTGATGAGCCCGTGGATAGGCAAGCTATTAATACATGTATATTACTGTCCTTATTCACCTGGAGGGAGTATTCTCGTCAGCAGACTGCTTGGAAGGGCATTCTATTGACCTGGCAAACGAGTCTTCTCCTTCAGCAGACTGACCCAGGGTTGATGGTACTTGTTCATATCAACCACTTTCTCCAACACGTTAATCCATTTCAGCTTTTCGTCTTTTGTGTCCGCATTGAAGTTGATCACTTCCCCATTCTTGAACACCAACTTGAAGCAGTTGCTCATCAGTATCTCATCAGTAAAATTACGTTCATTCTTTTTGAATTCATGTGTAATCTTGACAACTTTCAGTAGATTAAACTTGGCTCGTGGCTTCAAACTCATCTCATGGTACGCAACTAGCTCTGTTCCTTTCAATTTGAAGAACCGGCGTTTCCATAGTGTGCAGTCCCCACCTTCTTGTGATAAGTATCCCTCGTTGCTAATCAGTTCTTGTTCTTTCAGCTTTTTCACAATCTCATACGCAATCGAGATTGATGGCGGTAGCTTCTCATAGTTGGAACTTCTTGGTAGATACAGCGTTTTCACAGATATCTTACCAACTGGATGTGGAGATAGTTTGATTAGTTGATCGTTCTTACTTGGCTGATAAGAGTTTTGTGTTGGTCTCTGATGTTCCCATTCATTAATCAAATCTAATTCAACCTCTTTACAGTTTCCTTCAATTTCTTCAAGATTAACTCTCAGTTTCAATTTACCAAATGTACCATCATTTGAAAATTTGTTATCCCATGAATCAAACTCTTTCTTCTTTGTAACAAATTTCTTGTTCAATTTATATTTGGTCTTACCAAATAACCAGTTGCTCTTTATTGGTATTTTCTCAACAACTTCTGTCAATTCATTAATTGGTCTGGTGTAATTAACTTTCATAGAAATATAAACTTCTGCATTCTTATTATCAAATAATGCAATTTCAAACTCTTTATCAATCTCAATATATCTCTCAGTTAATTTGAATTTTGGTGTAGCAATAACATGTTTACCATTATCAACAACTATTCTGAATTCCGCTTTATGTTGCTTAATATCGTCTAATAATATGCCGTTAATACTGTTGATATGAAGATACAGTCTACCAAAATCATCATTTGGTAACTGAACTTCTTCTTCTTTTTGACCATCTTCTTGTCCAACACCTCTAGCATTTGAAATAGACCTCATGGTTTCAGATTTTCCCAAATTAGCGTTCTGATCTCTCTTTTTAAGATTTATTTCATCACCTTTGAACGTATTAATCTCAGTTGTTGGTACTTCTGACAATGGTTTACGGAAACGTGCTGCTGGAACTCTATCACCATAATTAGACTTGACTGGAGAAGCTTTAACAGCAGATTGTGCAATATCAGCAGGTTTTATTTCAACAGGTTTTAGTTCTTCAGAGGTTGATCCGTTAGTTTTAACTGGTGAAACATTCACCAACTTAACAATAGGTTTGGTTGATGAGTTAGCCATAACTTTGATAGGAGGTTTAACTGGAGAGTTTGCAACAGATTTAACAACAGGTCTCACTGGAGATTTAACAACTGATTTAGCTGGCGATAAAAAGACTGGATTTATGGTTTCATTTTCAACAGTGACCAATCCATTTGGATTAATAAAAGGATTCGTCCTCTTTTTAGTAGGTTGAACATCTTTGATTGGTGAACTTAATTTCAATCCTAAACCAATAGGGCTTTCATTTTGGGATTCATCATCTTTGAATATACTTTCGCCATCAAATTCAATTGGGATTCCAAATTCTTCATTTGTAACAATCACTTTCTTTTGTGGATTTTTAACATATTGTGGAGCTTGATCTGAATCTTTTTCAAATAATGATTTCAATTTGGTGGTGTCAATTGAAACTGAGCGTTCATGATCAAATTGAAGATTTGGTTCTGATGCATGCCAGATCTTTTGAACTTGATCAGGAGTTGAAATTTCCTTTTCGTTAATCTTTGGAGAGTTTTCAGGCGATTGAGTTGAGATTTCTTTTGAAATTGAAATGTTCCATTCAGTAAACTCATTTCCAAAATCGGATAATTGTGAAACTTCTGGTAATTCTAATGATTCATTCGCAAGAATATTTGATATGTCATCCTCAATAGATTGATCATGATTATCTTTTGGAATTTTTTCCTCTTTCTCTTCACATTCTTCAGATTTAAGATTTATTGGATCTAACAAAGATTTTGTATCATCAGGATTAATAAAAGAGGGAACCGTGGAATGTTTGAAAACAAAAGAATTTCTTTTACTTGTCAAACTTTCAAATGAAACATCGGATTTCATATCAACTTCAGAATCTGTTTTTCTTCCCAAGAGTCTTGCCTCATCTAATGATAAGATTTTCTTGTTCAAAATATTTAAAACCTTTTCAGGTGGCGTAATCTTTCGTTGAAATATACTGTACTGTGGTTGTGGCGAGCTTGGTTTTGGTTGATCATTCCAAATCGAAATATAATCAATAGTTGGTGTTGGGACTTCCAAGTTTTTAAAGCTTTCAATTTCATTTTTGATATCTTCATCATTTGGTGTAATATCTTTAAATAACGTACTATCAAATCTTTTTGGAGGTGGTTTGACTTCATCAAGTGATTTAGTTGAAGCGACTTCCTGTTTCACTTTGACTTCTTGCTTTACTGGTTGTTTTGGTTCTGGTTTAATAAGTGGCTCATCTTCAAATGGCTCAATGAATGGCTTTGGAGGTAAAGTATTTGAAGTTGAGGATTGAGATAGGATTGATTTATACTCAATGGTATTTGGCTCTAGCTTAACCTTTGGAGGTTGCCTCTGAAGTTGAGCAATAATTGGTGATTTTTGAATTGAGTCACAGGATTCCTCATTGTCAAATAGGTCTGAGTTGAAGTCATCACCAAAATCTTCTTCAGTTGGTAGTGGTAATGTTATATCTTGTTCAAGATGAATCTCTTGCTGGGAACTTCCTTGATGTTGTTCATTTTTTGATTCATCATAGTCATTATCTATCGGTTCAATTACACTATCACCTGTTTTATTCATGATCGAATTTAACTCTGAGCTATTATCATTCGAGTCTTCAATATTATCATTGACGTGTTGATCATGGTCAGATTGAGCAGAGTAACATACAACATCAGTCTGATGTACTTGATCGACAATATCCTCAATATCCTTAACGTCCTCAGTACCATTTGTCTGAGCAATTAATTCAGGTGATGAAGATGGCTTTATTTGGTCAACCCAGCTATCATTTCTTTGAAGAATAAAGTTAGAAATCATTGAAATCCCACTAGTTATCGATTCAGACAAAGATACTTTTTTTGCATGTGTCTTAATAGTTGGTAATTCTTCATTATTTGTGATATTAGAGTTTTCACTATCATCTTCTACTTTTTCCTTTGGTTCTTCATCTAATTCGTTACTATCTTCCATGATTAATGGAGATTCAAGCTCTGGTTCATTTTTCAAATCTTTTGAAGAAACGGGTTGTAAAGATTGGTTGATATTAGTTGTTAACAATTCTCTTTCTTCATCTCTCAAAGAACTATTTGAGTTTCTTCTTTTCAGAGTTGGATCTAAGCGCAGTTTGGAGCTATTCTTATCATTATTTCTCATGTCCGGTTCAAACAGTTCTGATGCATCTCTTATATATTGTTCTTTTTCAAGTTCATCTTTGTGTTTAATATTGAACAGTAGTAGTTCCTCATCTTTCGAAATAATTGATGGTTTTAACGGACTGCTTGAACCTTTTGAGTATTCATCATTTAAAATTTGGTTTGAAATCTCTTCATTATTCAAGACAAAGTCCAGTTTTTTCTCAATTGAGAAGGTTTCATCATGTTTCATTAAATCATCTTTTGTGAATTGTTCATCACTAATATCACTTATTGAATCTAGAGTTGTGTCTTTCTTAGGAGATGGAGAGTCTTCAACTGGAATCTTAACTAGCTGATGTTTTGGTGGCAGTGGAGGAAGTGAATGTAGAGAAGGTTTGATTTTTGAGTTCCATGGAGAATTCAATTCGTTATTATCTATATTGAATACATCTTCATTTTCTTTTTCATCATCTGAATTCTCTGGAGTTAATTGATCATACTTGATAATTTTTGGAGGGGACTCTTCAAAGCAAACTGATTTTTTGGAAGGAGAGTTATCTCTGGTTGAATAACCACCAGAAGATTTCCAACTTGAGGAGTGTGGTAGTTTTGAGTTTGATCTTGACAATGGTTGAGAGCCAGATACTCTTGATAACGAGGAAGTTCTGTTAATTCTTGTATTAAATTCCAGTTCATCAAACGATGGCACTTTTGGGATATCTTGCATTATATTTTCTTCTAACTCGTCTTCAATTTCATCCAATAAGTTGTCAACTTTTAATTGTTCAGATTGTTCCTCTGGTGCAAGAAGCTTTTGATGCTGCACCTTCAAGTTCAGCGGCTTTATTGGGCTTTGATCTCCAAATGATATACTCAGTGAGTTTGTGTTGACAGAGCTTGACAGCTCATATGGTTCTTGCTGCTGGTTCAAGTTTTTATCAATTGTGTCTATCAACTCCTCAACAGACTGATTCTCCTCTTTCTTGATGTAAAATGAGTCTGGAGATTGATCAGGTATCTTTATTGGAGTCGAGCTAGACTCAGGGCCTTCGTGTTTAACCGACATTTTTTTATAGTTGTTTGCTTACTTATTTGTTTTGTTTGTTTACTTTCTTGTTTTTGTTGTTATATTCTGGTGGAAGTAATGAAAAATATGCGGTATAGTCACAGGACTGGGGTATCTTCTGCTGTGACTCGCGTCTAAATATAGAGCCGCCTGGGAAAACAAGTTTGAGAAGTGAACTTTAACGATCTTAAAGATTTCAAATATGTTATTTAATGGGTTTGTTTTTGTGTTTCTCAGATTTTAGAAAAGTTAGGGCGTTTCCTGTGTTGTTGTTTGACTTTTTCGGGAAATCATTGGGTTGTCAGGGAAACCCCAAATTGATGTATTCCTTTACAGAATATTTCCGAAAACGGTAAAATCAGTGGTATTCTTTCGGGGTGTTTGGGTTTGGCTTTATTTAGTCGGAGTCGGAAATAACACAGGGCACCGGCCGAGGTTTTTTTCGAGCAGGCAGCTCAGGATGTAAATCATAGAAAAAATAACTGCAAAGTTGATTTTTATCACGGGGACAGGAAAACATTGCGTTATTTGTGAGAAATACTACTGTTTTGCTTTGAGTGTGTTTGCTGTAGTAGGTTTTTGTGGGAGCAATTGTAGGTTTGAATAAAATTAAAGTAGTAAAACGCCAGAGTATCCGGGGCTGAACAAGCTAGCTCTCGTTGTGAAACATTTACTCCTCGTTAGCAATAAGTAGCTCACTGTAAAAAACCGCTATCAATCGATTACAAACGAAATTTATTCTCAACCGTTTTTCACTTTTAGTATGGAAAAATCAGCCATGTGGAATTAAAAACAATTCACCTGGCTGTGTGTGCACAAGAATTTCAAAACGGCAGACACGCTGAATTTTGACGAAAGGAACAATGGTGAACTATTTTTATTTCGTATAGATCGTCCATTGAGCATTTAGAACTCTGCCATGTAATTTAACGATTATTATATTCGATTTCTATTAATAAACAGCACAGTCCTGCACAGTTTCTCCTATTCGAAATCAAATTTAACGTACATTATTTGGCTTTTTCTTTAGAAAAAATTGCTGTAAAAATCAAAAACACCAAAAAAAGTTACTTGAGTTTATATTTGATTCAAGTTTGATAGTTTGCTACAATTCTAAGTTATCATCATCCGCAAAGAATTGCAATAATTTTGAAACAAATCCGTACAATTTTATCAATCAACCGAGATAAGACTTTTTGTGTGTCTGTGTTTCCAACTGCATTCTTACTTAATAATCTTGGACAAAAAACTTGAATATTAAATCAGTTTTTATTCGAAATAGTATATTTGAAATTAACAACCATCTCTGTTTCAATTGATAACAGTGCAATCAGCTATACCCAACCACATACTCAACATTAAGAACAACGTGAGTACCTCTACAAGTGCGATTGACTAACCGAAGTTCCACTTTTACTTCCACTTGAGTTTATAAATTTTTGGGTATTATGGAATTATCTGGTCTCTCAATAGCAATTATTTAAAATTAAAGTTCTAACAGTACTAACCAGTATTTTACTAGAACCAATCGATAAACACACTTAAATACAAACCAGTTAATGCAAAATATATCATAATCCAAAACTCCTATATTAATGACAAATAATAACGATATTCTATTACAATCAAGTGAACTGAATTCAACACAGCAGCCTTTTTTATCAATTCCACCACAAAATGACCCTCTGTCAATCACACCACAGAGATCATTATCACCTTCGAAATCCTCATTATCAGATCAACTAAACCGCTCAACGTTGAACTCTGCCGGTTCAAGCTCTATAGGAAGTTTTAGAACTCGCACAAGAGCCGGCACATTACCGTCAACTTTTTACTCAAATCACAGTAGTAGCAGCGGTGCTGGTAACAACAGTGGATTGCAACCACAGATATTTGCCAATCCGAATAACAGCGTAGGAAGTTTGTTATCCAAAACTAGTCAAATTTCTCCATCTTTTAACCCATCATTACCAATCATTGATCCAAATCATCTACATTTAGAAAATTTAACTTTGAATCCAAACCACTCGAGTTCTCAAACCGAACTCCAACAATCACCCCAGCCTGTGCCCCAGGCAATTCAACAACCCTCCCATACGAGGATTCGCTCGGGCTCTTTGCTGAATTTCTCTGATTCAAATTCAATTTGGAGTTCAGATCAATCACAACAAAATCAAACTGCATCTGCTTCCCAACAGCAAACTCAACAACAAAATCAACACTCTGCATTATCATCAGTCAACTTCTACTCAAATAGCAACTCTCCATTATCTGAATTTCCAAATGGTCAAATTTCATCACCAGCAAATAAATCTTATTTTGCAAACATTGATGACAATCCTTCTAGATTGGACCTCAATAGAGTCAGAGCTTATTCTACAAACACCACTTTAATTAATGAGACACCTAATGATATTTACTTACAGAACTATCAAAGTATTAAGGAAGAAAATGAACTTTCGCACCATTCCACTGATGCATTTTTGTTGAATAACACCGCCACCACCAACAACAACACGACCAATGATTTTCAATCAAGACCAAGAGCTCAGACTTATCAAAATGGTGTTACTAATCCTCTGCAGTTTTTGGCAAGAAATCCAATGTTAGAAACACATTCTGCAACACCAGCGACGTTTTATCAACAACACGAACCGCTATTACTAGATGACATTGATCCAAGATTATTGAACTGGTCCTCAACTTTCCAGGAACCAACACTAGGCCCAACGAATATTCTTTTTCTATCGAATTTACCTGCGTCATTGGTCACTCCAGTTTCAATTTCAAATTTGCTAGCCAAATTTGGAAAATTATCAACTGTAAGAGTGTTTAGAGGTAATGAAAGCGCCATTGTTGAATTTGAATCAATTGAGTCTGCAATGCAAGCAAAAACCGTGTTAAATAACCAAGAGTTAATGCCTGGTGTTTCCTGTATTGTTGCGTATGCGAAACTATTACCACCACAAAGATCAGGTTTATCAAACGGTGAAATTACACCTCCATTTCTTCTTCAACAACAACAACAACAACAACAACAACAACAACAACAACAACAACAACAACAAGCAGTACAACACCAGCAACAGCCTAAAATCCAAGTTAATGATAATGATAATGAAGATGAACTTGATTTGGAACCAGTTATTGATACACCTCCAAAACCATTAACTGACCTTGTTGATGACATCTATAAATGTATTAAGAAGTTGGGCGTTAAAGATACCACTCAGAGTAGTATTAAACATATAATTAAAGAAGCTATTAATTATGAGGGAGTTGATCATGGATTTGGACCACTGCCTGAACCTGTTATAAATAGACAGTATGATGCACCAAAGTTAAGAGAGTCACGGAAACAAATTGAATCGAATTTATTAAGTCAATTGGAAATTGAGGAATTATCACTTGCAATGTTGGACGAATTACCTGAATTATCAAGTGACTATCTAGGTAACACAATCGTCCAGAAGTTATTTGACAACTCATCGGAATCAATCAAATATATAATGTTAAAACAAGTTTCACCATACTTAGCACAAATGAGTATACATAAAAATGGTACTTGGTCAGCACAAAAGATGATAAACGTTGCAAACTCTCCAATTCAAAAACAGATTGTTGCAAAAAGTTTGAAGCCTTACTGCGTTCCTTTATTTAATGATCAATTTGGTAATTATGTTATTCAATGCTCTCTCAGATTTGGCTCACCATGGAATGATTTTATATTTGAGGCAATTTTGGGAAATTTTTGGAAAATTGTTCAGAATAGATTTGGTGCTAGGGCAATTAGAGCATGCCTAGAGAGTCACGAGGCAACTATTGAACAAACTGCATTGATTTCAGCTGCAATCATATTACATGCAGAACATTTAGCGATTAATCAGAATTCAGCATTATTAATCACTTGGTTTTTAGATACATGCACTTTACCAAATAGACATGCTTTATTAGCACCAAGATTAATTCCTCACTTGGTTCCCTTGTGTACTCACAAACTAGCCAGCTTAACAGTGTTGAAGATATTGAATCATCGTGGTGAAGCTGAAGCTAAAGGTTTGATTTTTGATCATTTATTTGGAAAAATGACATCAACTACCCATGATTCGGAAGAAAATTTACCAAAACCACCAGAGGCTTTAGAGAAGATTCTTCAAGATAATACCAATGGATCAACATTTATCTTCAAAGTTTTATCGAATCCATTATTGGATGGTGAATTGAAACAACATGCAACTTCACAAGTTCGTCGTGTGTTACTAGAATTAAATGTCAATTCATACCAAGGTTATAAACGTTTGATGGATGAAGTTGGATTGTCAAATAGAAATAATAGCAGCAATAACAACAATGGTCACCACAGATCACATTCAAATGGTAATGGGTCAAATTCGAACAATAGCCGTAAAAATAGGAGTAAATCAAATTCCCAGAGTTTCAATAGAAGACAAAACAATAATAATGCTGTTGCTAATAATAGTAACAATAGTAATAACAGCAATGCCAATATCACCAACAATAATTGCAGCAGCAACAGCAGCACTAATAAAAATAATAACAACCACAACATCATCAATAATAACAATAATAATAATGGATACATGAATCAATACATAAATCAACCCCCACAAAATTTGATGCCAACTCAAGATTATAATAATCTATACTACCAACCACCACTTCCACATCAACAACAGTTTCAACAATACTACACCAATAATGATATGAAAACAAATTATGACCCACAAAGCCTTGCACATAGACAACAACAATTATTGAAGCAGCAGCAGGATCAGCACCATCATCCACTTCAACAGCAACAGCAACACATTTACCAACAACCAATGTACAATCAGGACCCGTTCTACAACAGCTCATTTTCAGCTCAGTACGGACAAGGTGCATTTGGTGGCTCGTCTGCTGCTCATTACTGATGTCATCCCTGAATTTTGTTGTCTACATACCAGCAACAAAGGAAACGTCATGGAATACACACTGGCTGAATACGTGCCTTCAGCTGCTATATAATCGATAATATGTAATTTATTATGACTTTACTGATAGTGATTGTAGACTTCCGAGGGCGAGCACCACATCTTATCGCCCGGAATTGCCCACTTATTTTTTTTTTTTTTATTTTTTTTTATTCTCGCTAGAGGCAAAAAAAAGCAGAAGAAACTTAATTGAAAGTCACAAAATTAACTGTTAAAGTTTCCTGTCGTTTGTCGCTTGTTGTTAAGCGGGAGAAGAGAGAGAAGCGGTTTACGAAAGAATTCTTGCATTGAGGACAGCCGTTTATTGTGGGCGTTCTCTTTCTTCTGGAGGATCATCTGTTAAAGCGGTGGCAATCGTGTACTGTTTTAAGGCTATTTTTGTCAGCTTGTTAAGACTTTAGACAATACATAGATCATTCCACGATGATGCATAGCGAGAACGGCATGCACTCAGTTCGTACTGCAAAGCCTTCAGACAAGAAAAAAGACCAAACAAAGACCTTCATTGCGAAAAAGGTTACAAATATAACTAAGACGAGAACCCACCATGAGGACTTTAACATGGATTCCGACTCAACTGAGAATTTAGTCAAGAGTTATAGGCTCTCTAAGAGTCAAGACAATGAAAACGGTTCAGCAAACTATCTGGGCTCAACACTACAGATAAATAACAACGGTTATAATAAAGAACCACACTCAATCAATAACATGCCACCAGAAATATTGTTATTGATATTTAGTCAAATATCACACAAACCAGATTTAGTACCGCTTTTATTAGTTTGTAAGAGCTGGGCAAACTTGATTGTGGAATTAATTTGGTTTAGACCAAGTTTAATGTATAAAAAAAATCTTGAGGAGCTAGCCAAGATTATGAGACTAGACAGATCAGAGACATTTTGGGATTACAGACAATATATTCGCCGTTTGAACTTGTCATTCATTTTTGAACATATTGATGACGAGTTTTTAAGCTTGTTCAATGGATCAACTAATCTGGAGAGACTAACTTTAGTGAATTGTACCAAATTAACGTATCAACCAATTGTGAACATCTTACAAAATTGTGAAAAACTGCAATCCATTGATATGACTGGAGTTCGTGATATTAGAAACGAAATATTTTTGGCATTGGCCAGAAATTGTCCTAGATTACAGGGCTTATATGCACCATCATGTCCCCAAATCACTAACGAAGTGTTATTTGAAGTTGTTAACAGCTGTCCAATGCTTAAAAGAGTTAAATTGAGTGACTGCGAGAACTTAACTGATGAATCAATGATTGAAATCTCAACTAAATGCAAATCATTAATTGAAGTTGATGTTCAAAATTGTCCAAACCTAACGGATTTTGGTTTACAAAAGTTATTTCAAGATTTGGATCAGTTAAGAGAGTTTAGAATATCACAAAATCAAAACGTTTCTGATAATTTATTAGGCCATATATCTGATCGAATTATCTTTGATCGTTTAAGAATTCTTGATTTTACCAATTGTCAAAGAATCACCGATAGAACTGTTGAAAAAGTTGTTCAATCCGCTCCAAGATTGAGAAATATGGTGTTGTCGAAATGTTCAAATATAACTGACACATCATTAAGATACTTATCGTCACTAGGAAAGAGTTTACATTATATCCATTTAGGCCACTGTAACAGTATTACGGATTACGGAGTAATAACATTGTTAAAGAATTGTCATCGACTACAGTACATTGACTTGGCCTGCTGTACCCAACTAACAAATGCGAGCTTAATTGAGCTGGCTCAATTACCAAGATTAAGAAGAATTGGGTTAGTTAAATGCTCAAATATAAATGATGCTGGAATTCTATCATTAGTCCAGCGCCGTGGGCTAGATGACACTTTAGAGCGTGTTCATCTATCTTACTGCACCAATATAACCTTATTTCCAATTTACCAACTATTAAAATCATGTCCAAAATTAACTCATTTATCATTAACAGGGATTTTAGCGTTTCTGAGAACCGACATAACACAGTTTTGTCGTCCACCACCATCAGACTTTAATCAGCATCAAAGATCACTATTTTGTGTTTTTTCCGGTCAAGGTGTCAAGAAATTAAGAGACTATCTTGAAAGACTGTTTGAGTCACATATCATACAGCCACAAATCGCAACACAAGCCCTACCTGGAATTATGGATGAACAGCAGAGACAGAGAATGATTACTTTTCAGAGATTTGAAGGTGCTTTTACAAGAGCCATTGACCAAAGAGCTTTAAGAGCCAATCAGGACGAACAAACAGGCTTAAATCAAGCCTTAAATCAACCAGATTTTACTCAACCATTCGGTAATAACTTTCCGATTGCTGCAAATAATCAAAGATTCGTCCAGCAACTACTGATACCACAAGATGACCATCCAATTCCAGGAATACCTGGCGAACAACAAGAACAGCAAGAACAACCTATTCCTCAAGTACCACAACCACCAGCAGTACCACAACCACAACTTCAACCTGGAATGGTTGTTCCTGATGATGATGATGTTTTGATGGGGGAGTCTGACTGAATTACTAGCTATCTTTTTTAATGAATTAATGAATATTATTGGGTTTCTACAAAATTGTAAAATATGCGAGTTATAATTTTATTATATTCAGTTTCAGTTTAATCCTGAACGGGCAAGCTTTTGAGCTTATTCAATGCGCGCTCACACTCATCATCGAATTGCTTGATCATTTCGTTGCAAGTTTCATGTAAATGATTTTTACCTTGTAGGGCAATATGGTCTATCCATTGTTCTATTGTCATGTTCAATTCATTTTCTGGCATCTGATTAATGAAAAAAGTGATTCTGCCATCAATATCATCATGCAATTCATATGGCAGGTCTTTGATCTCATGTAGATAATGATTTGTTGATTCTAAGTCATTCAATTTTTCAAAAAGCTTATTTGTATCTGTTGGTACCCAAATATTCTCTTTTGCATCTTTGAATTCTTCTTCAACAACTTCACTTTCTTCTTCGGGTTCCTCCCTTTCCTGTATCTTGGTCGGTTCTTCCTTCCCAGATTCAGATCTCAGAGTGTTTTGAATGGGTATGATTATATTATGGTCGGTGGATTCTTCAATTGGATTATCATCATCGTTCAGAATCAAGTCGTCTATTCCGTTGAGTTTATTCAGCTGATGATGATCACTATCCAAAAAGGGACTTTCGCTTCTCTTAGGACTTGATAGCTTGAACATTGTATTTATTTTTGTTTCATCAATCAGTTCTTGAGACTTCTCATTGTTCAAGTTCTTTGATTTCAATGGTGATGAAATTAAGCTTATTGACGAGTTTGCAGCTTGCTCGTGTGTTTTTATTACCTGCTTTGGGGTATTTGTTATATCATCAAGGATTCTAGCTTGTGATTTTTTTATAGGTGAATGAGAGTCAACTCCTGTTTTGGATGAAACCTGTGTGATTGTTTTGCCGGAGCTGGATGATGCTGGTTTGACTGGCTCTAGTTCTGCCACCAGCTGTACTTCTTGCTCGGATTCGTAGTCAGGGTCTGATTCAGGGCCGGACTCAGGGCCAGACTCGGGGTCAGACTCAGGACCAGACTGAGAGCCAGACTCTGTCAGTATCTTTGATTCTTCGTATTGTTGTTCATGCTCACTTTCAACTTTTGGCTCTAATTCAACAGTCGAGTGATTATTATCCTCCTTAGACTGGGGTCTTGAGTCCACAGCCTTAGCCAGGTCAATGTTTTTGATGTTCTTGTTTGCAAACAAATCATCATCAAAAGAGCTATCTAAGATCTTGTTCCTTTGTGACGAGGGAGCTGATTTGGGCAAGTTTCTAAACGAAGACTTGAGAGATAACTGTTGGTTCAACTCTTCTTCGTTCGATGTTATTCCGTAACTTTCATCGAAAGTGTCATTACTGATTTCATCTTGTTCATTGATTGAGAAGTCATCACTGGACAGCTTCTTACTCAAAGCCTGCAATCTTCTTGGTCTTTTGAATTCCGATACTATGCTCAGAGAGCTATTATTAGTAGAGTTGTTGAGGTCCAGATCAATAAGATCAATTGAAGTGGAGCTTTTTCTCTTCAGTGCCTTTTGTTTTGCTAGCTTCGATAGGAAGTAACAGTCAGTTGCCCGTTTTCTGTGCTCCTCTAGCGGGTCATCTTCAGGCTCCCATCCTTCCAGTGACACTCCACAATACACACAAACCGTGGAATCATCATTATCTTCCAGAGATGAGTAGATGAAGCCTGCGTTAACCAATTTTTCAGAGGTGGGATTCGAATTCTTCTTGCTATCGTAAGCCCAACTCTTGCCAAAAGTGGCCTTTCTAAACTCCTTTGACTCTTTGCTGAACGGATCCCTAAACATTGGCACTTTGGCCCAAGTGAACTCGGGATTGTTGTTTCTCTCAAACGTATAATGCAGCAATTTTGAGTACAAGCAGTCCGGGTTGCACTCTGACAAGTGGTACTCCAGCACGTCTTCCACGCCTTTCCAGCCAGACTGTGTTTTCCCACAGTAGAAACACGAGCAGCGGTCCGTAAACCTCTTGGTGGGACTGAAATAGAAGCCAGCTCGGGCCATTAACTCTGCACTTGGATGGTCATAAATCCAGCTCCTGACCTCCTTCGAGCGCGGAAGCTGCGTTTCTTTAAAGCTCTGAACCCTCGAATGCAACGATTTGTGCGAGTTCCGCGTTTTCGGTGGCATTTTGCTGCGTCTTGGGTGGTTTACAAAAGTTTATTTTGATTTTAATTCGAAATGTAAACAAAACAAAACCAAAACACAAAAGAGTTCCGGGAAAAATGCAATGCCCTCGGAACTCGTAAAGTCGTTTAGCCTGAAAAATCCAGGTAAAGCATGTTGCGAGTGTATTTAATGGCGCGATTGTTGTAGATGATTGTTAGCTGGGTGCTGTTCACTGACCACCTGCTGGTGCGAAATTTCTGCATACGAAAAAAGCCGTAAAAACATTCAATTTTCCTCTCGTTTAGCTGAAAATCGAACCACACTGAGAGCTACATATTTAAATCAAAATATTTCGTGAAGTAAAACCAAAAATATACTTCACCATCGTTTATAGAGACATATAGAGGTAAAAAATGACGGTTTTGCATGACTTGAAGCAGATTGGCGATAAATATGAGGCTGTGGTTGTTGGTGCAGGAGTTGTTGGCCCAGCAGTGGCGGTAGGCTTAGCAAGACAAGGACGTAAAGTGCTGTTGGTAGAGAGAGACTGGAGAGAGCCAGATAGAATTGTGGGAGAGCTGATGCAGCCAGTCGGGCTTAGAGCCCTTAAGAGCCTGGGAATGGTGCAGGCAGTCAACAACATCGACGCGATTGTGGAAACTGGGTACACAGTAATACGTGAAGGTGATTTGGTGAATATTCCATATCCAATCAAAGCCGATGTTGCCAAGACAGAGCCTATAGAGAAGTGCGTTTTTGGAGGAAATGATAAGATTTTGGACGACTCGACTTTGAAGGCAAGTGACTTTGAAGAAGATGAGCGTGAACGTGGTGTTTCGTTTGAACACGGGAAATTTATTTCAAATCTACGCAAAATAGCAGAAAATGAGGCCAATATTACTTGTTTAGAGGCAACGGCTAACGAGGTTATGACTGATTCTAAGACTAATGAGATTACTGGAGTCAAAATCAAAACTAAAGACGAAGAAACCAAAGAAATAACTGCTGGATTAACGATTATCTGTGATGGTATTTTTTCTAAATTCAGAAAAACGCTATCACCAGATTACTCACCAGATGTGAAATCGCATTTCATTTCATTGAAGTTGCGTGATGCCGCTTTGCCAGTTAAGAACACTGGCCATGTTATATTGGGCTCAAAATTTGCACCAATATTAGTCTATCAAATTTCACCAACTGATACCAGAATGTTATGTGCGTACAACAATGCCAAGTTACCAAAAGATATTAAGGAATATCTTAGAGTTACTGTTCTACCAAATTTGCCAGAGGTACTGAGACCAGCTTGTGAGCACGCAATTGAACATGATGTTATTAAAACAATGCCAAATTCTTACCTACCAGCCAAACTGAACGACAAGTTTGGACTCTTGGTTTTGGGTGACGCGCTAAATATGAGACACCCATTAACAGGAGGAGGAATGAGCGTCGGACTAAATGACGCAGCAATGATTGTTAGAAATTTAGGTAAAATTAAAGACTTGAATAATAAAGAGTTGACTACAGAGGTGCTGATCAATTTCCATTACGATAGAAAGAACCTAGATGGTGTGATTAACATCTTGTCCATTGCATTGTACTCGTTATTTGCAGCAAATGATAGCAATTTAGTTATTTTGCAGAGAGGATGTTTTGCATATTTCGAAAGAGGAGGCGATTGCATTTCAATCCCTATCGGATTTTTAAGTGGATTGATCCCAAGACCATTCCTGCTAACTTGGGTCTTTTTCAAAGTTGCATTTTACTCAATCTTCATCAACTTTATTGCAAATGGGTTCCTTTATTTCCCGTTGTCAATTGTACAAGTTTTCACAGTTATCTTTACTGCAGTTAAAGTGTTCACTCCTTACTTATGGATTGAGTTGTTTACATAATGTCCTCTGGTTTCCTAGTTTTGTATAAAGAAAGAACTAAATTAATGTATTAAAAGCTCGTAGTTTTTCAATGGGTTTAGTTTTTTTCTGTTTTTTCGCCGATAGTCAGCAACAATCAAGCAAATATCGACAAAATGGAAAGACCATTGTGGTTTCGTTGGCTGAGAGTCTATGCAGTTGGAGCTGCCATTTCAGGTCTTGGTGTGGTGCTTTATATGTATGCAACTCCAACAGATGAGCAACTGATCAATAGTTTATCACCAGAACTAAGAGCACAATATGAAAGGGAGAAAAACCTCAGAAGAAGGGAACAGGAAGAGTTGATCAAGATTGTCAAGAAAACTTCCGCGTCTAACGACCCTATCTGGAAGACAGGTCCTTTGGAGAACCCACTAGAGAACAATAAAAAGGGACTGGTATTGAAAGAGCTAATTGAAAGGGAGGAAGCTGCAAAATCCCAACAAGATGAGCTGCTGAAGATCAGACAGGAACTGGAGGAGGCACAGGCCAAGACCAGACAAGCCACAGACGAGCAGTTGAAGAAGAAATCTTGGTTTTCATGGAGATAAATGGACTGCTTAAAATTTATTTAATTGGTTGATATATTCTGTATATAAACTCAGCTTGTAGGCCAACGAAGCCCGTCTCTTGCTAACGAGCTAAACACACTTGTCGCATTGGACAGTGCGGACGTGGAGAATGTGGAATTTTTTTCCAAGTTTGCCTGATCAATGGCCTGTAAATTGTTAATAAGTTGCAACAGCAAACACCAAATAAAAGCTACACTCACCTGCACAATTCTCTTAACGTTGGTTTCTATCACTAACCCACCTTGTACAATTTCCCTGAGTGATGTTAATACCTCTTGATCGCAGCTTAACAGCGCGTCACCGCTCAATTCCAGAAATACATACTCTAAAACCGTCTGAAGCACCTGCCATCCAAAAACAAGATCCAGTTCACATACACTCTCAAAGCACATATCCAGGCTCTGCACAAAGACGTGGATCAAGTCTAATATTCCAAGCTCACTTTCTTGGTCATCGACTATGAAAACAAAATATAATGTGGCATAATTTCTGTAGATCACTTTGATGTCCTCTATCTCCTCTAGCAGAGGTGGAGGTGTCAGGAAGCTCGATTCTGATGATGTTCTCGTGCTCACTAGCTGGTGCACCTGCCTTAGAAGCAGAATCTGAGTGTCTATATCCTGCAGATCAGAGGTTAATATTCCAGGTCCAGCAATTAAGTTGATGCAGAATCCTTACAATTGGGGTATAAAACTTGAGTAAACGGGGCAAGCCGTCTTTGTTAACTTGAAGCAAGTGTTAGTATAGTGCATGACGACGGTCTGAAGTACTGCAACTCACAAATTAAAACTGAATGAATCATTGGATTATTTTAACCTATTGAAGAAATAATTTTGTTTTGCCAGACCTTTTTTGTAATTAATAATAGTAGTATTATCACATTAGATTAATTGAATTGGAAGCAGGAAAATAACCTTTGAGTGAGATAGAGTACAGCAGAGCAACATGTCGGTACGTCTGAAGCCCGGGGTGAAGTACGAGGAGATCCTGAATAACGAGGACTTGCTGGTAGACGTTCATATGCTGGTTAAGCTATTCAAATCCGTTTCTCCAAAGCTAGAAACTATGTTTGAAGAGTGCAACAAGCAGTATGTGGAACTGTGGAATGAGCTGAAGAGCAAACTGGAAGATGATAAAACCGACTGGAACAACTCAGAGATGATGCTGTTGGGTGTTGAAATCGTCTACAAAAATAGATATCAAGGGTTCATCCGGAACATTGAAAGCTTTAAGGAAGTTTCAGAGAAGCTAGCAGACAAGTTAATGACGCATATCTCTAGCAACCAAAAGGAGCTGCTCTGCTTGATGATTGAATCTTCATCTTTGATCCCATCGATTTTAGATTTGTTCAAAGACGTTGATAAGCTGCAGGATGAGATCAGCTTGATGTTTGGGGAGATGAGTGAGTTTTTATGTGAGGTGTCGTCACATATCCAGGTTTACGATGGGATCAGAAAGGAAAATTAAGGGATTATGAATTACAATTATGGGCAAGTTTTATAAAAGTTTCGAACAGTTAATTACGTTACATACTATAACTTTGTTTTGGTGATTTCTTCGTACTCAGCAACACATTCCAGTTCCACCTTGACCTGTGGATTTGGGAACCCGACAATAATACAAGATCTTGCTGGCTTGTGGGTGAAATATTTACCGTACACTTCATTAACTGCCGGTCCAATTGACGCATGGTTTATAAACAATAACACTTTCAGCACTTTGTCTAATGAAGATCCTGAGGCAATGAGAACTTTCTCCAAGTTTTTGATCGCATTCTCAGTTTGTTCCTTAACATCTGAAGGCATTTGCCCATTTGAATCAACACCTAGTGCACCAGAGCAGAAAACGTGCCCGTTGGATTTATATGCCGGTGATAGTAGTTTGTTACCACTGCTTTTGATATCGTCCCAGGTGATTTGTTCAGGCATTGTTTTGTTGCTCGCTAGATTGGGTGGCTGGAGTAGAACAGGAATTTCAGATGTTAAATAGTTTTATGGCTGCTGATCGTTCTGATAGGAAATCTTTGAATTTTCAGCGAGAAATTATTCAGTCCCAGAGCTGATTGGTCGAGGCAGCTCAGGGTTCAAACTGAAATGAAAGTAGTGCTATATAAAATGCCGAGCTGAATTATAGTTAGTGTCCGTATACTTTAGTGGTAATTTTAATGAGCCTTCGTGGCTGTTTCGACAGAATGGTTAGATATTATTCTAACGAGAATCGAACCTCCGACAAGTAATGTTATAAAAATCATAAAAAAAAAAATCGAAATGAAAACAAAATAAATAAAAAGTTTACAAAGGCAACAAATCTGTGCCATTTGATGAAATTTATACGCGTTTATGGTGATGAATGATGGAAAACGTGGTAATTCAGATATTGAGAACAACGAAAGGGCTAATAAAAGGAAACAACAAAATGAAAGTAGTGGTATAAGCACCCGATCAACCAGATCAAAGTTCACTTTCAATCCAACCAATACTTTAAATACCAATTCAACGCCTCTTAAAGCTATAAGGAGTGCCGAAAATGCCAATTCTAATGATCCAAAAGACCCAAGTCCAAGACTGATACTGCGGAATGATACAATTAGCTCAGATGATCATATATTCTGGGCTCAAACACCAAAAACATTCAAGGCCAAAGATTTGAACTCTTCCACAAAGAAAAACCCAATTACGTTTATTCCTTCTTCACCGATTGACCAAGACTTGAAGATAATTGAGCCTGTTTCCACTTTAACGAAAAAATACGATTCAATGAAATTTGAGAACCTAATAGATAGTCATGACAAAAATCAGCCATCAAGTTCTTCGAAAAAGTTAAACCACCCTTTTCAACCTACTCCCAACATGATACCCACTAAATCAACCAATTCAAATAATATCACTCCATTGTTGAGAAAGTCAGTTGCGTCGACTATCAATCCCAACAAGAAAATAGACTTAAAGGCCTTAATGAATAAAATCGAGAACGAGTTCAATGGTTCTACGTTTAACGATACACAACCATCACAAGAGGTTTCCTCTCCTATGAGTGTACGACAATTGGTACAGGATGTTAAATTGAAACCAAAAGCCGAGAACAACAATGAGGTTGATGATGAAATAATCAAAAATGAGTCTTCAGATTTTGATGATTTTAGCGAGGATTTTTTGGATGATCTAGAAAAAGTTATTGCAGTTAAAAAGGAAAACATTCTAAGGATCGACACACCAATCACAGAAATAACAAATCAATTAAAAAGTGAAAATATTGACTCAGAAGGCTCTGATTTCAGTGATCTTGATGATAGTGAACTCGATGCTATTTTAGTCAAATCCTCAAACCCCAAGCCTTCTTTAACGGTTAAAGTACAAGAGAAAACAGTCACAACACAAGAACAAAGAATAATCAACGCAGACAATGAAGGTAATAAAGTTTTCAAAAATGAATTTCAGAATGAATCTGAGAGTAATTTTGAAGTTTTTAATCAAAAAAAGCCCGAAAATCTTGCAAACTGTGCAGTTCAAAGAGATGGTATAAAAAGATTTCAAATTGTTGAAATAATAAACTCCAATTACTTTATAACGAAAAATAACAACAAAATTCAAAAGAAACAAAAAATTTTGGTTGTCAGAGATTTCTCAGATATCAATTACAAAATTATAGTCAGGGATATATGGGAGACCCTAGACTTACAAGTTAATGATGTTATTCACATAATTTGCTACGAAACGGATAACTTTAAATTAATTGATTCCAATTCAAACAATTTATTAATTTGGAATCCTGATTTATTGCTTTCTGCAACTTTAGTTGGTGATACAGTGAATTGCTTGAGAAGACCAATATTGAAACAAAAATTTGAATTTAGAGGAGGTGAATACTCAATGCCATTAATTGTCGGAGAAATTGTTCATTCATTATTTCAATCATGTTTAAGAGAATCAAATCAATCATCTGAATTTTTGAATCAGGTTCTAGAGGAACAGCTAGAGCTTAATAAACTAAACATTTTTATGATGAATGAAACCAAAGAATCAGTTAATAATGAAGTTCAACAGCATTTACCTTATATTCAGCAATGGTTTGAGAATTATGTCAAGGAAAAACCGTTAAACTCCACCAAGAACTCAATTAGAATTTCTGGTGAGAAAAATTCAATGTTATTTTCAACAAGCAATGTGTTGGATATTGAAGAAAACATATGGTCACCAGCTTACGGGTTAAGAGGTTTGATTGATGTTACTATTGAATCTAATTTATTTGAAAAAATAAACAAACCAATTGGAAAATTTATAACCCCAATGGAAATCAAATCTGGGAGATCTGCACAAATTGCTCATAATGCCCAAGCTTCATTATATACATTGCTATTGAAGGATAGATATGAAGTTGATGTTGATTTTTTTATGTTGGTTTACACCAAACTGAAAGAAACTACGAGATACAATATCAACAAACAAGATTTAAAGTTTTTGATTTTGATGAGAAATAAGTTATCTAGTTACTTGAAAGAAGGTTTAAGAGTCTTGCCCGAATTAAAGAAGGATTCAACTTGTGACTCTTGTTATTTACTGAATTCATGTATGGCAATAAACAAACTCGTTGAAAATGGTGATGAAATGAACAGTGGTTTGAAAAATAATGTTTACAATGAGCTAACTGGGCACTTGAATGAGAATTTGATGAAGTATTCAGAGTTTTATAATTATTGGGATGATTTAATAACAAAAGAAGAATCAATAATTAATCTACTGAAAAATGATTTATTTTTAATTGATAGTGAGACCAGAGAGCAAACTACTTTCAACTGCTTAAGTAAAATGAGAATTAAAAATATGGAAATTGAGGACAAAGAGAATGATTTGATTGAAAATAAACAGTTTTCGTATACATTTATTAAAGAAAATGATTCAAGCTTTCCTAGTTCATTATTATTACATGTTTATGATAGGGTTATAATCAGCGATGAAAAGGGGCATTATTATTTATGTGGAGGGTTTATCAATAAAATCACAAGTAACTCAGTCACGATTTTGACTGATAGAAGATTGAAAAACAATAATATTCAACTTGAAAACTTCAATACTAAGAATAACCAAACTATTCAATCGGTTTTGAAGCCAATGAAAAATAATACAAGACTAGGAGAGATTCTATACAGAATTGATAGAGACGAGGGGTTTTATGGAATGAAGCTGGCAAGATTCAATTTACTAAACCTATTTTTGGATGATGGGGATCATAAAAGACGGAAGTTAATTGTTGATAATCAGGCACCAAAGTTTGATACGAACAATGAGTTGCTGGAAAAGTTTAACAAGAGCTATGTGTCAAAAAGTAAATTGAATGAAATACAGATGAATGCAATCAGAAAAGTCCTTACATGTCAAGACTATACCTTGATATTGGGGATGCCTGGGACAGGGAAAACCACAGTCATTGCAGAATTGATCAAGTTCTTGAATGATAATAATAAGTCAGTATTACTGACTTCATATACACATTCAGCAGTTGATAATATACTTATCAAACTCAAAGAAGATAAAAGCAATATTAATGTATTGAGGCTAGGATCATTAAGTAAGATTCACACACTGGTTGCTGAGTACTCACCATTGACTAAAGAGATAAATAACAAACATGAATTAGAGGAAGTTTATTTGAAGCCACTTATCGTTGCAACAACTTGTTTGAGTATTTCAGATTGGGTTTTCACTAAAAGAAAGTTTGATTACTGTATTGTGGACGAATCATCACAAGTTTCAATGCCGATTTGTATTGGACCATTGAGCTTTGCAGACAAGTTCATACTAGTCGGAGATCATTATCAGCTACCACCATTGGTTAAAAATCCTGCGGCAAGAGGGTTATCGAAATCATTGTTCAAGAGCTTGAGTGAGAGCCAGCCGGAGTCTGTGATTGAGCTGACCAAACAGTATAGAATGTGCAATGATATCATGTTACTATCAAACACGTTAATCTATGATGGAAGGTTAGAGATTGGATCGGCACAAGTCGGGAATCAGAAGCTCAGGATCCCAAATATATCCAAACTTCAGGACAAGCTTGTGGACAAGCAGTTACCAGATGAACTGAATTGGATCAAGACGGTGCTGAACGAGGACAAAAAAGTTTTATTCCTTAACCACGATTTTGTTGGAGGGTGCAACGAGACTGCGAAAAACGAGAACATTGTTAATGTGAAGGAGGTGGAGCTAATCTACCAGATAGTGCACTCGTTGCTGTACTGTGGTGTGAGAGAAGAGAGTATTGGCATAATGTCTTTCTACAGAGCGCAGTTGAAGATCTTTCTAGGTAAATTCAATGAGAACAGGGGAATTGAGATGTTGACGGCCGACAGATTCCAAGGGCGGGACAAGGACTGTGTGATCATCTCACTAGTGAGATCAAACGACAGAAACGACCCCGGCAGCTTGCTAAAAGAGTGGAGACGGGTTAACGTGGCCATCACCAGAGCCAAGTCCAAGCTTATCATCATTGGTAGTAAAAAAACGCTCAAGAATCTGAAAACCATCGACGCGTTCATGAAGATCCTGGACTCACGCGGCTGGTTCTACGACTTGCCGTTGGATGCCGACAAGTACTACAACATCTCATCGAGTCTATTCGATGCGAGTAACGCTGAGGTTTTGAAGAAAGTGAGGGACTCCAAGCTGCTAGAGACCCGTTTGCTGGCTAAAGATATCGCGGAGGAAATGGGTCTGGGCACCAGCCATTGAGCCAGGCGGCCAGGCGGCCTCTTTTATGTAGGGACGGAAAAAGAAAAGACAAAATAAGCGAAAAAAGCGTAAATAGAAAAAGGCAAAACAGAAAATGTTTTTGTGGTTAAACCATAAATAAGAAAGCGAGTAGACACTTGAAACGGCCGTTAGTTGCGTTTTTTTAACTCTGAGTGGATCCGATAGTGTTGCAGCAGCTTTGTTAAGTACATTCCAGTTGATATTCGGCAGTGGCAGTTGTTTTTAGCCGTTGATTTAGCGTTGATATCAGAGCGAAATGATAAGGTTTGTTCAGCTGATGAAGGTGCTGCCGGCGCTGTACCAGGGAGTTTGCGCGCTGCCAGTAGACATTACGCAGCTGGACCTGGATAGAGGAGGAGCAGGACCGGATGAGGACGACCAGACAGTGGATATGAACTTTGCACTGATGATAATAATAACGCTTGTTGTGGTGGCACTGATGGCCGTGATAACGTTCATCATCATTGTGGTTATTGGGTTTGTGCGGTTTGTGATTGATCGGACGAGATCCGTCAAGTTGAGCAACAACGTTCCCGGAGAGATTGACGATGAGTTTGAGATTGAAGAACGATTGAGCGAATTGTCGCCAAACGAGCAGCACATGTACAGGCTGGGCCAGGAGTACATCAAAAGCAACCCGCCGTTCAGCGAGGAGATCTCGCTTTCGACGCACATGATGATCCAGGAGAAGGGGATCGACGCGTGGGACTTTATTCCTGATATCAACCTGCCGAATGACTGTATTTTTGTCAACAACAAGACTGAGATCAATTTCATGAGCTACGACTACCAGTGCTCGATCCAGACAAACCTGCCCATTCCCAAGATCAACGATGTTTACTATTTTGAAGCCAAGGTGTTCAGCCTGGACTCGCCAGATGACACCACGGTGTCCATCGGCTTGGGCACCAAGCCGTACCCGTATTTTAGGCTCCCAGGCAGACACTTATACTCCATAGGCTACGACTCGGACGGCTCGAGAAGGTACAGTAACTCCTTCAAGCTCACTGAGAAGGAGAGCACTGTGTTTCCTAAGATCATCAAGGGAGACGTGGTTGGCATTGGTTACCGAGTGGGCAGTGGCACTATTTTCTTTACCAGAAACGGCAAGAAACTGAGCGAAAAGTCTATCGGGGGGCATATTAGAGGAATGAAGCTGGCGAACCTGTTTCCAACAATAGGCAGCAATAACCCATGTTCAGTGCACGTGAATCTGGGCCAGTCCGGCTATGTTTTCATCGAAGCCAACATCAAGAAATGGGGCTATGCGGCCAAGGAGGGTACCCGCCCTCCACTGCCGCAGTACAACACTGTGGAAAACGACATGCTGCTAGAGAGTGGCAACGAGGACGAAGACGAGGAGATTCTGGACCCTCCGGATTTCTACGAGCTGGCCGGCTACACCTCCCGGAACAGCTTCAAGACCAATAACGAGGTTATTGGGGAGCAGTCTGAGTTTGGGCTGGAGTCTCTGTTGCCTGTGCAGCCACCACTGTACAAAGAAGAGCCGAGCGACGAGGAGCAAACTCCAGAGACGTATGAGGATGAGATACAGCGGAATACTGAGAATAATCAGTTTTTGGATGAGAATAATGACGAGTGATGTATAAATAATAGGTATAGGAAAGGGAGGACCTGTAGAAAAATGAACCAGCTTTACTCCATGGTGCATTACTGCATGTGGTGCTATTACTACTTATGATACCGCTTAGAACATCGATATTTATATCCTCTACCGTGGTTTTATACTATTCTTAGATCATGTGCCGTCTGAGCCTCATTAACAACTAATATTAATATCTGCATTGTAATGTTCTATGTGGGAAGAGTAAAATAAATTCTATTATTTGGCATAATCTCCAAGCTGGATAGCAAACACCAAGTATAAAAAACCAATAACAGTAATCATTGACGTGGACATCCTGCTGGTACTAATAATAATCAGTTTCTCAATTTCAAACGATAAAGCTAATGATCAAACTAAATGAGCTATTATAACCTTTATTTAGCGTATTAATTTCCATAAAATCAGGTTGCTTGGTTTCAACTACTGATAGTTTGATGTGCATAGTACATATCCAGACAATTAATCTATTAGACTATTGACGAGTAATATCAGTTATGATGATGAGACAATTGAGTTATCATACTGTGTTGAAAAGAATACATAACTGAATCATTGTAATTGTAAGTTCTAATACTAAGATCGCCAGAATACAAACCTCATGTTAAAGTGAACATTAAGTTCCAAACTACTACTTCTAATATGCCATGCAACGACCTGAACTAATTCTACTATACTTTTACAGCTACAATAGAAGGTGTGATAGACCAGGATTAATAGCAGATGCACAGATAAAGCAATTCAAGATAGTAATAGGGAGCTAACTGCGATTGACTACACTCAAAGACTGAATTTATTTCTGTTTTATGGTGAAACGAATTTTAATAGTTAATAACCTATAACTGATGCGAAATGAAATTATCAAAACTGTCATTTACCCTATTATTATTATCATTATCATTATCATTATCGTCATCATCGTCATGATTAACAAAATCTTTAAGTAAAGCAGGTTGAAGGATTGAATTTTCTGGGAATTCAAATGCAGGCTGTGAAGGGGAGTTTTGTTGGGAAGTGTTTGCCATGCTCATGGTTGTGGTTGTCTTTGGGGGCAAGTTGAACTCGTGCTGAGGCAGGTTGGCGCTGTTGTAGTCGAGAATAAAAGAATTCATGAATCTCAGCGAGGATTCGAGGCCAAAGAACACGTGTGGGAGCCCGGAGCCGCCCACAAAGGCATCGTTCACCTGGTGGCCCTCGCTGAAGTCGTCGCAGATGGACCACTGGTTGGAGTTGGTGATCTGGGGCAGGAAGACTGCGAATTTGGGCGGCTTGTTGAGCACCAGCTTGAGCTCACAGTTTTTGTTGCTGTTGATGTTGTTTATGCTGTTGCCCGGGGAGGTGGACTCGTTCTCGCTGGTGGTTCCGCTATTGTCGTCGGTGAGCAGGCTGAGCGAGCAGTTGGCCACCGAGGATATCGGGAAGAAGATGCGGAACAGCGTCTTGGAAGTGTCCGAAATGGCACTGAAGAAGTAGTTAATCTCAAAGTTCTTCTTGGAGATTATGATCATTAGGTCTGTGGAGTTTGTCATTATGTCGTTGATGGAGAAGGGGGACAGGTTGGACAGGTTGCGGACACTGAAGATGTTGTCGCTGGACAAATTGCCGCTTTTCAGTCTGCGCCAGCTGCCAACCGTCAGGCTCTTGCCGTCCACGAAAAAGTAGTTTCTGTTGAGTGTTAGCGGGATCCCGTCGTATCTGATAGTGCCGTTAGCCGCATTCCCACCGTACACAACGTCCTTGTAGTAGTGCTCCTGCACGGTGTTTGGGTTCTTTTGCGACTGCGATTTTTCCTGCTTCCTGGATTTGGCCCGTCTGTTCTGGAACCAGATCCTTACGCTGCGCTCGGTCATCCCGGTCTGGTCGCTGATGCGCTTTCTGACGCTCGAGCTCGGGTTGGCGTTCTTGTTGAACTCGTTTACCAGGAGCGCCAGCACTTCTCCCGAGGCCCGCGTTCTCTTTGGGGCGTCTCCACCCAGTGCTCCGCCTGCACTGCCCGAGCCTGCTGGCGGGTGGCCGAGTGGGGCCCCGGTGCTGTAGTCAGTGGCTCGGGTTCCCAGCTGGTGGGCCTGCCCGTGGGCGTGCGGTGCCTGCTGGGACTGCGCGTGCTGGGCGTGCTGTGGTTGTTGGGGCAGACCCATTCTGCCCAGTTGTCCCTGCGGCTGGAACCGCGCAACGGGCCCGACACCGTCGCCCTCGGCTTCCAGTCCGAGCCCCAGCTGGTCCACGTCCACCAGGCCCGGCCCAGCACTCTGCGCAGCACTCTGCTGGCGAGTACGGGGCCCTCCCATCAGCGACCCGTGCTCAGGACCAAATCTCTCGCCCGAGCGCGCTTGCTGCTCCTGCTCCTGCTCGTACCCGAGCAAACCACCCTCAAACTCGTTGTCGTTGTACATCAGCTGCTCGTCAGCATAGCTGCCAAAGTCGTGCGCCGCAAACTCGTCCATCTCGGCTCTCTACCAATTATTCCAGGCACTGGTGCAAAATTTACAGAGTTGTCAAAAATTCAGCGCTTTTCACACAAATGCGGCTGACGCAGCGCTGACTCATCGGACTTCAACCGCTAGCCAACACCCATCACGTGATGCGAAGGCCGCTTGAAGCCATACCTTGGAGCCACCAAACCAGGCAACTGCAAGCACACTGTGGCCTTTAGACCACCTACGAGCCACTGGGCAATACACCCTTAGCCCAGGCTGCAAGTAAACCAACCTTAAATCAGGTGTGGCAAGTCTAAACCCTAAACCAGCGGGTAGAACAATGAACTACAGCAAACAAACCACTAGGCATAACAGTCAACTATAGCTATAGACAAACCACCCGGTATATTGAAGAACTATAGCTATAAACAAAGCACCCGGTATAATAAAGAGCACAAACTAGGTATAACAACCGTAAGCTATAAGTGTAGAACAAACCTCCAGGCACAGACTACTAAGAGTAAAAGTAGGTAGGTTATTCATCATAAATGTGTAAACACCAGGTATACTAGTAAAGGGGATGTTACTGTGCCCAATGTAAACTATTAAGTAAAAACCACCAGCTATTGGCTAGTAGTTTTCCCAAGAATAACCATTTAGTAGAACCACAATGAAGCTATCAAGATAGACTAGATATTAATAGTGAATATAACCGCCAGGTTTGAATCGCTGGGTGTAAACCATCAAGTGTGGATCATTAAATAACTATCAAGTATAAGCTTTAGCTTTGAACCTCAGCCCTCCTTTAGGCATAAACCATTAGCTCTAAGTTACAATAAAACTTCAAGGTATAGACCACCAGGTAAACTCGCTAGTATGAACTGCTAAGAATAAACATGTAAAAACCATAAGTTAATAGCTTAGCCACTTGGTATAAGCCTTTAATTCTAAACCTCTAGGTACCAACCATTAACTATAAACCTCCAGTAGCTGACCAGCATAACCTCAAGTGTGAATCTAAAGTGTAAACCATCAGTTTAAATCATTATGTATAAGCGATAAAGTGTAAACCATAAATTTAGCCCATTATGTTCAAGCCATCAAGAATAATCCCGTTGGTATCAACCATTGTGCATGAACCATCAAGTGACTAACAAGTGAAAAAATGCTAACAGGTATAAGGTTCAAGTACTTGCGCCAACTGTTTGAATGCTCAAACCATTAGATGTAAACCACGTATCAACTGTTTGTTGTATAAACTAAATCTCTGTACCACCATTTAGTATAAACAAACAGTATAAACCATTAGGATGGCAAGTAAGGTCCACCCGTGCTTCTCTACTTCTAGTCAGATTATGTTATTCCAATTAGATTCTTACGTTTTTTATCACCAATGGTGTGCGCTACCACCCTGCCAACCACTACCACAACCTGCTTCCCCAGCCCCAGCTACGTCACAACTACCAATCTCTATTTTTGCTGTACTGGTTAGCTAGGTCAATGTCAGTTGCTGACAATGGTAATCAGATGCTAAGGCAAGACGTAGCAGGCCCAATACCACGATATTACTCTCTATTGAAGAAAATTGCAACCCAGCTACCGTCAAGCTTTTATACATAGTTACTGCGTTGTTTACTCCTTTCAAGCATGTAGTTACGTATGATCTCGTAACATACTTTGGAGAAGTACAGTATATTCAGCAGTGTTACGATGTTCGATAGTGACAGTTGACAAAGCTGGAACAATTAGAACTGATATATCTTGGGTACTTCAGATGGTTTGATGACCTTTGACTGAATACAGATATCGAAATTCAGGGGACTTTGTTAAACTGGGTAGTTACACGGTACACTTGTAAATAGATTGCTACTGCTTCTATTATGAGAGCAGCCAGTATTACATGAAATCTATGTTCTTCACTTTCTCTTGGTGTTAACCTCTCAAATGTTTTTTTATCTCTGATAAGCTAATGCCAGGCCAATATTATAGTATTGTTCCCAGCAAATCGAACAACCTGACACTGACGCCCAAGTTAAATAGCGCCTACAGCTCCTCAAGCGACCTGAGACGGTTGGCAATCACCTGTTCGGCATCCTCGCCCTCTAGGAAGCTGCCCTGGTCAAACTCCGCGTCCTCGTCCTCGTCCGTCTCCGGCAGCCCTTTGAATCGCAGCTTCTTGGCCAGTTTCTGCACTTTGCCATCACGAACTCGTCTCTTGATAAGCTTTCCCGATGGTAGAACTTCGGTCTCAAACTGCCCGTCAGGACTTAGGAACGACGTGTTCTTGCTGATCTTGGATGGTGACCCGTCCGGTAGCTCGGTGGGCGATGTCACTGTATTCTTTCTCTTGCGCCCAACACGTACAATTTTCTTGATACTTGGTTGATCCTTCTCCCAATCCCATCCCTGTCTCATTTGATCGTACGCCTGGTACTCAATCTTTTTACGGATTTCAGCATTCTTCTCCAATAATCTAAACTTATCTGCGTCCGTAGGGAAAAACCAGTTTCTAAACACTTGTAAAATCACATCAAACACTGTTGGCATCACCACCAAAATCAAAAGAGAAGCCCACCATGTTGCATCTGCTCCAAATCTATGATACAGACCTTCTAACACATCATATATCTTACTGGTGGTTGGTTTATAAATTCCTGGTATAAAACAACACCAAAGTAACCATCCACCACAGCTTAATACCGATGACAGCACATTCATTATACTTCTATCATGCATCTCCAAAAACTGAATCTTTAAGTTGATTGTTATAACAATCGCACTAAAATTTAACACACCAATTGGATAAAGCGTATTGTCTCTCAATGCTGTAAATCCCCACAAGTACCAATTACAGAATGAAATTAATAACGCTTCACAAGTCCCAACAATCATCCATCCAATAAATATTGGTAAATTGAACGCTTGATTTAGCCTACCTTTGGCATATAATTCAGGGACTGCTAATAAAGTTGCTGGTTTCAGATCTTTTTCAAACATTCCAACACATAACACCGGTAATGATGTAAATAAGGTATTAAACATTGATAATGACCATGGTTCATATAAAGATGTTCCCGTAAACATTGTATTTCTTTGAAATATCACTTGTGTAGAATAAAAAAACAGCTCTTTATAGAATGTTGATAAAACAAATTTACATGTACGTACGTAGTTATAACGTCCATGAACAAGTAAAAGCTTTTGTAAATATCGGAATTGTGCAATCGAATAATCTGATGATCTTGCAGCTTGTAAACCTTCTTTACCTGTAATTCCAATTCCAATATCTGCACTTTGAATCATTGCAATGTCATTGGCTCCATCACCAATTGCTAAAGTCACCTTATTTTTGTTCAATTTACGAATATTAGTAACCATTAAAGCCTTTTGTGATGGACTTGCACGACAAACTATAACTGAGTCCATTCTGGTACATAGTTCAATGAATATTGATAATAGTGATAAGTCATTTTCAAAGTAGCTCAATGTGTTTCCATCTATAACAATAACACAATGTGCAACATTTCCTGCTTTAATTTCTAAGTCTGCTGCACTCATTTTTGCTGTTAAATCATCATCGTCTCTATCTAATATGATTAATGTAGAGTAATCTTTGATTAATTTACATGAATATCCAATATTAATGGCAGTTTCTCTTTTATCTCCAGTCAACATCCATAATTTAATTCCTGCTCTTCTCAAACTATCAATAGTATTGGCAACACCTTCTTGTAATTTATCTTCAATTGCCGTAGCACCTGCTAGCTCTAAATTATTCTCTAACATTCCACCAACTTGTTCAATTTTTTTGGATCTATCAACTAATGATGTTTTAGCACTAGCATACTTTAATGACCAATTTTCATATTGATCTTCTTCAAGCCATCTGTATCCATACAGTAATGTTCTTAGCCCCTCAGATGAAAAATCATCAATATGTTCTAATGTACGCTCTAAGACATATTCTTCATTATTGACTAATTTGTCATCATCGAATTCATTAAATTTATCTTCAATATTGTATTTTTGTCTTTGTTGTAAGTGTAACGATTTTTTAGATTCCAAAACCACATCGTTAATTTCTTCTTTATCTCTTTCCACATTACTTAAGTATTCATCAATTGAGTTAACATTGGTTTCATTTGCAGATCCTGAGTTAGCACCATTATTAACATTCAGGTTTAATGATGGTCTTGCCAAGTTTAAGCTGATACGTGGCTGTTGTTGCTGATTATGAACACTATCAAATGATAATCTTTGTTGCAAAGCAACTTTGGCTTCATGTGCCTTTCTCAAAATTGTGGAATCATTAACTTCTTTTCTCTTTAGTTCTGCTAATTTGGAATCTCTTAATCTTTCCAATATTATATTGTCAGCACCTTTGCAAATTAAGCATATTTTTCCATTTGGGAATTTGATAATGATTGACATTCTTTTTCTTGATGATGTAAATTCAACAATATCCAATACTTCATAAACCTCATCAAGATAATCCTCATCTAATCCATTTGGATATGTTCTTATTGTTAAAAATTTATGATTTTTACTCAATACCACAAACCCCATATCTCTTGCTGCAACCACAATTGCCAGTTCATCTGGTGAAGCGGCTTGGTATTCAATATCTTCATCATCATCTTCAGAAATATTTTTTGGTAAACAGGTATGACACAATGCTAAAGACATTATAAAAAATTTTGCCTTTTTAGAAAATTCAGTATTTGGATGAAGTTGAATATGTCTCAATAATTCTAAAGAAGTTTGAACTTTATTCATCGGATCACTTGGTGTTAACGATGTTGATTTTCTTTCTGACTTTTTTGAGGTATACGATAAAGCTAAACTTGGTCTTCCAGAATATACCGTATTACTTCTTCTAATATCTATTGAGTTTCTAACTGGTGCTTTTAGACTTTCATCTTCACTGATACTATCATCATTATTGATATCAATTTCATGTTTCCAAGCACTCCCAGCTACTGAAAATTTTCTAAAGATCATCATATTATCAGTTAAAGTTCCAGTTTTATCACTGAAAACATAACTAACTTGACCCAGTTCTTCTAAAATGGTTGCAGTTCTTGCATCACAAGGGGTGTCTGACTTTGGATCATACATATCAATATCCCAATGCATAAATAAAGCTTGGACAACTTTGATGATTTCCGTTGTAACATACAAAGATAATGGAATCAATGTATTGTACATGATGATAAAAGACATAATGGTTGCTGCAGTTCCTGCATCCTGATCATAAAGGTACCATGCACGTCCTTTGTATCTATTAAAGTAAAGTCTTTGTCCCATGTAGGAGAATAATGACAGACACATAACAACAAAAACCATAAATACAACAATCATATTTATGTAACGCTGTAATTTTGGAGCTTTTGTTCTTGGGTTTTTAATGGCATTCATTCTTATTTTAGTTTCTTCACCAGTGAATATAACTAAACCAAGTAAATTGCTAGTATTTCTGATTATTGAGCCTCTATAAATTATATTCTCTGGCCCAATTGGATATGTTTCATCATTGATGTTGATATTTCCTTCAAAGTTGTACAAATCATTATTAGGATCTTCAGTGGTAACAATTCCATTAAATTTAGTTATTCCAATCGCATTATTGAAACTTTCTGAAATTTTCCTATGTGGAATTCTTGACTTCAAATTCGTTTCTCCGTCTAAATCCATGGTTTCAATAAAAACTTCATTCTCATTTGTTCCATCTGATGTTAACAACAATATATCGGCAGGAACCGGTTCATCTTGTTGTAGTTTGATGATATCTCCAACTTTGATATCTTTCCATTTGATTTTACAACTTTTTAAGTTTAATAGCTTCAAATAGTTATCTTTTGTGAAAGTATTTGGTTGACTTAAAAGAGATTCGTCAACTTGCTGTTCGTAACTATTGTTGATATCAGCATCTGATTGTTCTGGGTTCAGTCTTGATACTGAAGTTTGACTTGAGCTCATTGATCTTGCAGCTAAGTAAAATGGTTTTTTCGAGTTGCTCTTGTCACTATATACAGGATTCTCGTAGTCTTTATGCATTAGGATTTTGGTAAATCTGTTGTTCTCCTTTTTATCCTGTACGCTTCTTCTCCAGTCATCAAAACCTTCTCTCAGTATTGAGATGGTCATAAAAACTAATAATGGGATGATGGTGGTGTAAGTACCAGTTGTGGACCAGGATGGAATCATTTGCAGAATTGAAACTGTTAAGAAATACACGTTGGCCACTTTGGAAAACTGTGCATATAGCTGTCTTGGAACAAAGGAGTATGGAGTGTATCTGGCTGAGGTTATAATATTTTTCAAGTATGGTTTTTCGTAACGTTCGTCAATGTAAGTTGGTCTTTGCGATACGTCTTCTAATGCAGGCATCACACGTTCACCCCCTTTCATTGTCAGTGGGATCTGACGGCCATTCTTGGACTTTTTGTAAGGACGAGTGTTGGTTACCAGATTTTTGAAATCAACAAACTTCTTCTTCCATTTACCTCTTTTGCCAGCAAATGCGTTCAATGTCTTGTCGGTGATGTTCTGCTCATGTCTGGCTGCCTCTAGCTGGGCCTCGGTGTCCAGATCAACTGTGTTTTCCTTGGTCGCGCTTTTGTGATAAGGATTGGCATTTTGTTGTTTACCTTGGGCTGAGACTGGAGGATCCCACTGCTCCATCTCAATGGGGCTCGCGTTCGTGGCACTGCTGTCTGTGTTCGCTCCAGTGCTGCCGTGTTGAGCAGAGTGTGCCGTTCTATAAGAGCCGCTCCCGTTGGACGTTGTGGTTGGGGTAGAGACAAAAGCTGGTGATGTTTGGCCAGTTATTGAGGGTCCTGCAGATCCCGTAGCCGCAGGCGGCAGCGGTGAGTTCTCAGCCAGCTGCTCAGCCACTGACTTGTTGAACAGCTGCGACCTCAGCGAGTAGCCTCTCCGTCTTTCTCCCATTTTGTGGTTGTTTCCCTGTTTAATAACAAGAATTAATGTTTTTATTTATAATTGTACATTTTCTCGTAATTTGAGCCTAAAACTTGGCTGTGATGTTGCGAGGTTTTTTTCAATGAAGGAAAAAGAAACTCGTATGGACTGAGTCGGTATGAGCCTGAGAATTTGTGTTTTGAGTCTACCGAAAGCGTAGTACCGGGGTTTATTGCTTAGGAGGGCATATAGCTCAATGGGTTGATCCGCCGTTATTTATTTATAGTAGCGCCGCTTTGGTTGCATATGAAGCGGTCAAAGGGTTAGTTAATGATTTGTTTTGCTTTGCAGAAGCTGGAACACTCCGCGGCGGGGGATACTGATTTTAATAGCAGGCACCAGTTGGCAGGATCACAGCTTTAGTGCGTATAGCCCCATGTGCCCAATTAGTGGAACCACCTAAAAGTGCTACATTTTACTCGGTTTTGCAGCCAGACAAGTGCTCCGCATACACCCGCAGTCCCTATAGCCGCTTTCAACTGTTACCAGACTTCCCACGACCCCAGTTAAGGCGGAATCCATGCACCAATCAAGGGCCCATCCGTACACCATGCTCGAAAAGTAAACAAAAGATATTTGGAGACACAAAAATGTTACTTAAAACAGTAAAACCTACCACCATATTTTAAACATGTCCACGGGCAGCGATAGCAGCCAGGTTACCAAGGGATTGGAGGATGTTCGTATATCAGACACGCCTGGAGCACAGAGCAAACCAATTTTCAAGTCCAGTTCGATATTCTTGAAGAAAAAACTGTCTTCAATATCTGCAAACAGTTCAAGGAAGCAAACATTTGAGAAAACTGGGATGATGGTGCCCAAGAAGCAAGCATTTGATAAGAAGGAATTCTTCAACGACAGTCCTATGGCAGTGGATGATCCTCGCTGGGGCAAACAGAACAAAATGCTGCTGGGGTTAAATCAAAATAGACAGAAACAGCCTCAACCAACAGTGATCGCACCCCCAAGTGCTAAATTCTCAGTTAGCAAAAAGGGGTTTTCACGTTTTGCAAAGCATGACTCGCCATTCACTGATCCATACTCCTTGCTGAATGATAAAAATGTCGAGAGACCTGGTGCTGCTTTCTTGGATAAACCAGATATCTATAAAGACGAACAAAAGGCCATTACGAACCTGCTACAGAACTTAAGTGAAGAGGACGAAGTGAAGGAGGTGCAACTTTCGGTACGGGAAAGTGACCGTTCTATTGAAGGATTGTCGATCAACCTACTGGATCACCAGGTTCATGGAGTTCAGTTTTTATATGAAAGAGAGCATGTTTCAACCCCATTTAAAGGTGGTTTGCTATGTGATGATATGGGATTGGGTAAAACGGTACAAGCCATTGCACTTATTGTTAAAAATGCACCAAATAAAGCAGAGCTAGACGATCTAAACGATATCAACTCTCTGCTAAAACCAAGAAAAGATATTCCGCTCAGAAAGTTTAAGTCAACTATGGTTATATGTCCAGTCAGCTTGACCACTCAATGGTTTCAGGAAATATCGAAATTTGCGCCACAGTTAAAGTGTTTGATTTACTTGGGCCCAAACAGGCCAAATGATTATAAGAAGCTTATTGACTACGATGTGATAATATCGTCATATGAAA
The DNA here is from genome assembly GCA_030570575.1 of [Candida] sp. Taxonomy (NCBI): domain Eukaryota; kingdom Fungi; phylum Ascomycota; class Saccharomycetes; order Saccharomycetales; species [Candida] sp. The sequence goes on along the minus strand of JAJLVZ010000010.1, from coordinate 41,606 downwards.
CCATACGATCTGAACACTCTAAGGCGAAATCCCCTATATATCAGGGTTATTGGTATAGAATTATACTTGACGAAGCCCACACGATAAAGAATAAAAAATCGAAGATCGCAATAGCAGTTTCAGAAATTGAAAGTTTGAGGAGATGGTGCCTAACAGGTACTCCCATTCAGAACTCTATTGAGGATCTACAATCTTTAATTTACTTTTTGAGGGTTTCTAAATATTCCAACCCAGACCAATGGAAACATGATATAAGTTTGTTAATGAAAAATGGGTCAACACCAAAAGCATTTGAATTATTGAAGAAAGAATTGAACCAAATCATGATACGAAGAACCAAGGCTATTCTGCAAAAGACAAATTTTAAACTACCCCCAAAGATAGTGCATGACATTGAGATTGAATTCAGCAAGATTGAAAGAAATTTATATGATAGTTTAAAGACAAATATAATTAACAATTTATCCAAAACCACAGATATGGTTAAGATTAAAGACACTAAGATGTCTAGTGTGAATAATGATAAAACAAATGAAATCTTTTCAAAGTTTTCCAAAATTCCAAACAAGTCTGGATCCAATTTTTATATGTATGCTTTAGTTCTACTGTTGAGGTTAAGGCAAATGTGCTGTCATTGGAAGTTATTAACGGATTTGAATGAGGAAGATGTTGAAGAATTGAATACAACAACCATTCAACCAACCAAAATTCAAAAGGAATCGAAATCAATTGATGATGAGTTAAATGAGTTAACAAATTTTATGGATTCATTAACAGTTAAAGAAAAGAATTGTGAAATTTGTTTACTACCCATGAAGAAAGGTTCAGAATCAAACAAGTGTCAGAATTGTTTGAGTGAACTAAACTCCAAAAACTTTGAAAGCTCCAAAGTTTTGAAACTGCTGGAAATATTAAAATCTGACATGAAACGCAAAACCATTATATTTTCGCAGTTCACTGAAATGCTGCAAATATTAGGTCAAATTCTTGGTGAAAATGGTATCAAGTTTGTCTCGTATAATGGAAAAATGAATATTAAGCAAAAAAATGAATCATTAAACAAACTAAGGAATGATCAAGACTGTACCGTTTTACTGTGTTCACTGAAAGCAGGTGCACTTGGTTTAAATTTGACTGTTGCTTCGCAGGTGATCATCTTTGATCCGTGGTGGAATCCCCAGATAGAGGAGCAGGCAATTGACAGAGTTTATAGGATTGGACAGATAAATAAAGTGGATATATACAAATTCAGTATTAAGGATAGTGTTGAGGTTGAGATTATAAAATTACAGGAATACAAAAAAAACTTATCAAAGGCGATAACAGATAATAATTCAGAATCTAAAAACCAATTGATGAACAAACTAAGTGTTAATGAATTGATGAAATTGTTTGGATTATAATAAATTCAAGATTTCATCAGTCAGCTTAATTGAATCATTTAGAATATTTATGAGTTCATCATCCACCAAATTGATCTTTTTAGCAGCCATAAATATTTTTTCGGTGTTTTTAATGAATCTTAGTGCTATTTTGAAATCTTTTTTAATATCAATAATTGAAGTTGAATTATTATTGAAGAATTCAAAGATGAATTTTTCAGTTTTAATCAAATTCAAGTTATTTTCTGGATTGAAATAGTTTTCCAAGAAACACTCAAACACTATACCTAAAATTGTATTTGGTGTTATCTTTTTCCATGGTAATTCATCAACAAATTTTCTCCAATCTTCATTTTCCTTTATGATCTTATTCGTTTCATTCATAACTAGTGAGTTGACCAGTACACATTCAAACAATTCTCTTGTACTCTTTCTGACAAGATCATGGCAACTTCTGTAAGCCAGTAGCCCCTTTGAGATTGGTCCTGTGTAGAAAGTGTAGTTTTGGTCCACGCTGATCATTGAGGCCAAGCGTGACATAAAAGTTATGATTGAACGTTGATGTGGTGGAGTTGTTGTGTTTTGGTAATGAGCTACTGGTTTCCCAGACTCTGTCAGTTCCAAAGTTAATGGGAACTGCAGTTTAAGTAGAATGATCAATGGGATTGATTCTTGGTAAAATTCGTTTGGAGTTGATAATAGTAAACTTGTTACATCAGTAGGGATTATTTTAGCGTCTGAATCAATCTTAAAAAAGTCTAATAGTAACAAAGTTCTGAACAAAGAGTTCGAGATGACTTCATTATTGTTAATCAATTGTTGGTTTTTAACTAATTTCAACTTTTCTTCTTTAAGACTTGTGAAGAACATGTTAAAATCAAACGATTCGCTGTTGTTATCACCATCCAACTTCACCACTAAAGAGTTGAAAGATTGCTGGATTGTTGGGAACATTTTGTTTTCTAGTGGAACTGGTGATGAACTGTCAAACCATTTTGTGTACTTGATCTTTTTAAACTGGAAGTATCTTGCACAGTTTGCAGTTAACAAATTGATTTCTTTATTTTTAAAGAAATCTGGTACTTTATTAACGAGGTTCTGGTACTGTTTATTGGTACCACCATCAATTGGCTGAGTTTCGACGTAATCGCCGTAGATCAAGCTATTGAGAATTTTGGAGTTGATCATACCTATGGACAGGTAGAAGTAGTACTCGTGAGGCAATCTCTCGCCGATAATCTCGTGTATATCTTCAGGCAGGTCGGATTTGTTGCTGGCAAAGATGTCGACACGACCGTTTTTCTGCAAAACTGGGGTGTACTGGAGGGCGAGAACGCCCTTCTGGAACTTTGTGATGATCTGGTCGTTGTTGGACTGGAGGACCATGTTGTAGATCGAGCCCCCGGAGTAAATGACACTGAGAGCGAGATCCAAGGTGTTGAGGCCGTTGGAGTAGTCGAGTTTGAAGATGGGCAGCTGAGTTGGCTGGAGGTCATAGCCGAGCGCAACACAGATGTGCACGAGCTGCTGCTGAGACACACGCAGGTCGTTGAGGACGTGTTTCTTGTCGATGGATCTGAACTCTTTTAGCGGGTACTCGATGCCAAAGACAAACTTGTCGACGGAGGGCAGCAGCAGCAGCTCGACGGGGCCGTACACTATGTCCACCTCGCGGATCTCGTGCAGGTGGGCGAGCTGGATCCAGGAGGCGTAGGGCGCCACCATGTAGCTGACGCGCTTAGCCTGGAAAAACGCAATAAGGTCGCTCTTGATCAGATTGATGTTGAAGCTGAGCGAGTTGTCCTTGAAGGGCTCGTGCGGGATGAGCGGCGGTACATGGCCCGCCTTGTGCGCCATGTACTGCTCGTGCTTAGCCCAGGCCTTGTTTCTAACGCGCTGGCTGGCGTTCAGCAGGGCTGCAGCGCGCCCGGCCGCGTGCTGCTCCACCAGGTCCAGGCCCTGAAACACAAACACCGGCGTGATGTCGAACTCCGCAAACAAGTCCAGGTCCGACTGGATCGACTGCAGAATCGACGACGGGAACCCGCCCACTGCGTCCAGCAGGTTCTCCTTCCTGTAGTGCAGCAGCCGCCCAATGTAGTGGCCCATGTCCACACCCACGCGCGCGTGGCGCAGTATCTCCAGCGAGAACGTCGCAGTCGTGCTGTTCTCAAACAGCCGCTGCTCAACCAGCTTCATCTCCTTGTTGTTGGTTTTGTGTAAAGTTGAAATTTATTTTCAGATTCATTTTTTAAATAACACGAAGCAGAAAGGCAGAATGAGAATAAGTATTTGGGGCTGCGTGCTGGCGCTGGCGGTGGTGTGCGAGGCGATGTCCACTGCCGGGCTGCAGAGGCTGCAAAGAGCTGGCAGCGGCAACAGTATCAAGCTGACCAAGCGGAACCTGGAGCAGGTGGTTGCGGGCCCACGAGACGACTGGCTCGTGGTGCTACTGACCGCCACGAACGCGCAAGTCGGGTGCTCTGCGTGCGTGTCGCTGGCGCCAGAGTTTGAGATGCTTGTGGACTCGTGGGCCCAGGACCACCCGGGCGGCGACGGACTCTTTTTCGCCAAAGCTGACTTTGCGGACGGCGAAGTCGAGGTGTTCCAGAAGTACGAGCTCCAGACCGTGCCTAAGATGTTTATCTACAAGCCTACGGCTAGCAAGACCCGGGGCATCGAGGGCTGGGAGCCATTGGCCGTCCCACAGGCCGACTTTGCTGTACAGCTCGCCCAGATGATTGGCGAGCGTACAGGCAAGTCCATCGTCATCCACGTCCCGTTCCCTTGGGGCAACGTCATCACCACTGCCATTGTTACCTTTTCCGTGGTGCTGGCTATCAAAAAGCACTTTGACAAAGTGCTGCTCGTGCTCACGTCCAAACCCGTTTGGGGCGTCGTCATCGTTGTCTCTGTCCTCTTTTTCAATACCGGGTACATGTACAACGCCATCAGAAACACTCCCTACGTCAGAATGTCTCAGCAGGGTACCACAGAGTATTTTGCCCCGGGCCAACAGTCCCAGTTTGGCGTCGAAACACAGATAATGGCCATCATCTACGGAACTTTGGCCTTCTGCGTGGTCTCCCTCGCTACCATTGCCCCAAAGATCCACAGCCCACGACTCAACTGTGCCACTGTGCTGGCCCTCAGCGTCTTTATCCTGCTGGTTTTCTCAGTCCTGGTGTCTATTTTCAAGTTCAAGAGCGCGGGCTATCCGTACCATCTGCTCAACATCTGGAAGCCATAATACACTGCTGACACCTCAACCCGTAGCCCTTCATTGCTCAGCCTGGAGGTACCTGGCAGTAATCAGCCCGGAAGTCCCTCAGTACCACTACAGGGCCATCAATCTCCTTAACTAGCTCTTTATCACTCAGTAATTAGCTCTTTGATGTTGAGTACCAAGCAGTGATGCCATTCACTGTCTACCAGCACCCATCACCACTACATACCAGTGCGCGCCTAGTAGCATATCTACTGAACTATCCCAAGCACCTGAAACAACATCTATAACCCAACCGCACCCGTCAGTGCAACAATGCCAGCCTGAGATGATGCATCAACCACACTCAAGCACTGCTTGTCAATCCAGTACGCCAGCAGTCTAGCACCCGCCCCAACCGCAACAGTGCTGTCTAGACTGGATCAACCGTAACTGACACTCTCTCGACGCGTAAAGAGTAGCACCCAGGCTGTTCTAATCTAATCACACAGCAGCACCCATGGCCTCTCAATGCATAATCTCACCCAGCTAACACTATATGCTGTCCAGCAGTGCGTCAATCTTCTGTAATCTGTGGTATACAGCCGTGAGCCTCTTTTTCACACTACTCATCCGCTCATTAACCACCTTGATGTCAATCCCACCAACCTCCTTAACCATCAGTTCGTCAAACTTCTTCATCTTCTCGTCAACTATCTTGATCCTGGCCAGCAGCACCACCTGCGACTCGTGCAGCAGCTGTAGGTTGGTCGAAAGTGTCTCGAGAGACTCACCAATCACAGACTGTACCACCAGTTCCATAGGGTGCACATCAAACAGTTCCTCCTCTACCCGGTTCTCGTCATTCTCATCACGGCTGAACTGAAACTCCATCCTAAGCACCTCTAAGCTGTGTGATTACATATTTTTCTACATAGGAAAATATTTTTTAAAGCTTTAACCCACTACAAAATAAACATGTCTTCACTGAGAAGCTTCCTGCAGAGTGAGTGGTGCGTGTGTGCGCTGAGCTGGTGCTGAATACTAACTGGAATCACAGACAAAGTCACTGTGCTGACGAATGAGGGCCAATGCTTTGTTGGCGTGCTAGAAGGCTACGATAATATGGCTAATCTGATCCTCACCAAGACCCAGGAGCGGGTCATAGGGCCTGAGGAGTCCCTAGTGGAGCATGTCGGCGCGCTGATAATACGAGGAGACTCTGTGACGTGCGTGGGGCTCATAGACGAGGAAATAGATAGCGGAATCGACTGGACAAAAGTACATGCTGAGCCTATATAACACTAGACATTCAATTATACACTTTCGGGTCCACAAACTTCTTCTCCTCGCCTATCGCACACGTTGGGGGAATCCCAAAAGATTTCATCTTTATAGCTAGTTCAAACAAATAATCAAGTGATTCGTTGTAGATCTTCGCCTTCCACACGCTTTCCCCCCATACAAAAAGCCCGTGCCTTCTCACTATAACCGCAACAATGTGCGGGTACTCCTTGAACAACTTGTTGAGCGGCACTTCAAGGTCCTGCTCGTACGGCTCGTTCTCGATTATTGGAATAACCAACTCATCGTAGTTGTCAAGGTACCCGGGCTCCTTCAGCTTGGGAAACGCCTTGATCTGCTCCATGTTCTTGATTCGAAACTCTTTATCGTACAGCAGCGAAACCATCACCGCGTTCTGGGAGTGCGTGTGGATAACCGATTTGGCAAACTGGAAATTGTGATAAATAGTCTTGAATATCGGCGTACAAGCACTCAGCTTGTACACAGGTTTCCTTACCACCTCATTTGTGTCTGCATCCAGCACATACAGATCTCTTGGAACCATTCGCTCCTTCTGAACTGAGGAAGGCGACACGTAAATATGCTTATTGTCTGCATCAATAATGCTCATTCCGCCCCCCGTGCCAATGACCCAGTTCTTGTCAAAAAACAGCCTGCACAGCTCGCACAGCACATTTGCTGGGTGCAGCGGGTCCTCGCTCACCACTAAATGGTCACTATCGCACATCGAAACCTGCTTCTTCACTAACTCAAAGAATCAAAAGCGGCATAAACGTTTTCTACATTGATTAGATAAGTATGCAATCGGCTATTATGTAATCACAATTTGCTGTTGGCGGTAAAAGTTCTAATGAGCGAGTCACTTTGGACCAGCTCCGGTAAGCTGCTTTTGCTGTGCACCACGGACAGCATGTCAGCCTCCTTTTCTATCTCAGTCATCATCTCAGTGTCGTAATCATTGTGGAAGAACCCTTGTGACACACATTCTCTGATGATATCAATATCTTTAGGACGGTAAAACGTTTTCAAAGTGTCGTAGACAAATCTCGGTAGTAGATTGACCAGCACACCAACAAAGAACACTGCCCAAAAGCTAAGAGATCCGTAAACCTGGGCTGCTGCTTTGTACAGCTCGCCAGAGGTGACAAATGATGACCAAATTCCATCCCAAAAGAAGACAACTAAAATCGATAACGCATTGAACAACAACGAAATCCAATCCCAACGGTACTGTCTTAACAAGATATATATGTTTACAGTTGTCACGGAGATATGAACAACCATCACACCAATCCAGAACCTGTGGTCAATGTTCAATCCGTTGTATGTGGCAAATTGTCCTCTAATGCAGATTAATATGGGAAAGTAAAATGAAATGACACTCTGATATAGTCCATCAATCATATAGTAAATAAACTTCCATTGTGACCATTCTTGTCTTAATATCCCTGTTTTATACAGTTGTGGGATCCTCAAACTAACAACGTCACTCACATCTTGATCAAATATTCCTAAAAATATAATTGGTAATGATGTAAATGCTAAATTGAAGAACATGATGAATGTGTACTCAAACAGATACGACCCATCAAAGTTATTGTAAATTCCATACCAGAACAATGTCAGTGTGAATGTGACATTTTTATAGAAAAAACTTGGAATCATTTCACTCAATCGCTTATATGACCAGCGTCCATGGACCAAAATCAATCTTGTCAAAAATCTAAATTGGCCAATCGCATAGTCTGAAGCCATCGATGCTTGTCTTCCTTCCTCACCAACAATACCAACCCCAACATTAGCCGTTTGAATCATTGAAACATCATTGGCTCCATCACCAATGGACAATGTCATAACGTCCAAACTATCTTTAACCAGTTTCACAACTTGAGCCTTTTGTGCAGGTGAAACTCGACAACAAAGCACAGATCCACACTGTTTGCATAACAACAAAAACTTTCTTTGTAACTCTTTGTCTTCAAATATACTGTGAAGTGAATCTCCGTCTATTATAATTGCATATTTTTCATTTGGTAAAGAATGATCCTTCTTTGCATATTCCAACTCTTCTTCTGATCCAGTCATATCAAAAAGTTTCAAATACCCATCCAACTTTATGGCTAAATTCTCATCGTCAATGGTAACTGTTAATAGACCCATATCGTTTCCTAATAAATTACAAGAAAAACCAATATTAATTGCCGTTTCAATCTTATCACCAGTCAACACCCATAATTTAATCCCTGCTTTACGCAATGTGGCAATGGATTCTGGAACACCTTCCTGTAATCTGTCTTCAATTGCCGTTCCTCCAATTAAGGTTAACTCAGATTCGATCAATTCACATGTCTTTTCGATTTCTTCTTCTCTATTTTCCAAAACTCCCGAAGCATGGTCATATTTTGCTTCCCATTCATCAAATTCTTTTGAAGTTAAATCTTTATACGCCACACATAAGGTTCTCAATCCTTCATTGGCAAAAGCTTCTAAATTACTGGCAGTTTTATTGATTAATTCAAAATCATTTGACTGACTTAATCTCTTAAAAATTGTAGAATCTGCACCTTTTGAGATTAATGTGATTTTATCATCAAGTTTAACAATAACACTCATCCGCTTTCTCGTTGAGTTAAACTCTAAAACTTTTAAAATTTCGAATGGTTTTTCTACTCCATTCACCAATAAAATTCCACCATTTTTAGTTCTTTTGATAAAACTGCAACCCAAGTCACTCGCCATTTGCACTAGCGCAGCTTCATCAGGTGATTCTGCTTTAAAAGTGAATTTCGTAGGATCGGATGTTGATGGTTCTGTTAAAACAGTATGACAAATTGATAAGTAAAGTATAAACTTGAAGTTTAGTTCTGATTGTTTAGTCGGTGGTTCTTGATGTAAGTCTTTGATAAATTGAGATGAAATAAAAGTTAACTCATCCTCATTGAAATGAGGATTTTCACCATGTTTCTTTAGCAATTCAATCATTAGTTCTTTATCCTTATTTATTAGTTCAAATTGTTCTTGAGATTTCACTTGAGTATCAATTCCATTTCGCTTATCAACACCCATTTGAGCCTCTGTATATGCTAATCCATAAATTTCGCCATTAACAGTACATTTTTTAAACTCCATCACGTTCTGGGTTAGTGTTCCTGTTTTATCTGTAAATATATATTCAATTTGGCCCAAATCGTCAGAAATATTCCATGATTTTGGTGTACATGGATAATCCAGCTTCTCATCATACATTTGAATATCATGATGAATGAAAATAGCTTGAACTGTTTTGATAATTTCCACTGAAATATAAAGGGAAATTGGAACCAAAGCTTGTAGTAAAATGACAGAAACAAAAAATGAAATAATTCCATTAACTGCAGCAGTTTTCGCATATCCTCCATATTCAAAATACTTGAATGAAGTATGTGACTCATCGTAAAAACATCCATTAACAACAGCTGAAACAAAACATAAGACAAACAAGAAGCAAAAATTTATGATAACTGATAAATTCAGTTCTTTTGAGATTCTGGAACGTTTAGAAGGAGTCTTACCAGCATTCAACATGACCTTGGTTTCATGACCAGTGAATATAGCAATTCCAATACACCATTTTGTATTTCTCAAAGTTGAACCACGTAATAACATGTTGTTGATATTTAATGGTTGCTTAACTGTTTTTTCTCCATCCTCAAGTTCAATAGACCCATTGTATTTGTACAAGTTCAAAGTTGGAGGTTCGCTGTTGATTTTAAATTTCAAATCAAGCAGCTGTTTGGAACTGTGAATATTTGAAGTGAATTCAACACCAACTCTAGATTTCAAGTTAGTTTCGCCATCCAAGTTCTTTGTTTCAACAAAACATCTGTTGTCGTCGTCTGAAGTGCTCAATATCACTAAATCTGCAGGAATCTCCTCGTTATTGTGGATTCTGACAACATCACCAACTTTCAGGTTTTTCCAAGTATACCTGTCGAAACTTGTTAATTTTGTTGTTGAAGCCGATTCCAAACTTCTTCTCGATTCCAAGCTTTTCTTTGGCCCTTGTCGTAGCTTAACTAGCTCCTTTTTGCTCTTTGGAGAAAAGAGTTTGATCAATTGAACGAATATCTGTGAATTTAGCTCATTGAACTTCTCTCTGATGGTTCTGTTGTTTTCGTCAACGTTATGGTTTGGGACCCCTTGGAGGATGTAGACTGAGGTGTTGTTGAGTTCGAGGTCGCTTATTGTTCTGCGGGAGTCTTCCAAAGCGTCTTTTACCGCGGTCACAACCACGATAACAATCAAGGGCACAGCTGCCATCGCTGGCGACGCCACACCAAAGATCTGAAACGCACCCAGGATGATCAGAAACAGGAAATACGTGTTGGCAATGTTTCTGAACTGGTACAGCAGGTTCTTGGGCAGGAAACTGAACGGAGTGTACTTTGTTGTTCTGATCTCGTTGGAGTCGTAAACCCCCCGTGACTGGACCGGCTGGTTGAACCACACGGTCCTGCTCTGCTCGGGTTCGCGCTTCGACCACCACATACGCGCTCGTCTGGATGTTATTTGCTGTTTATTTACATTTCTTACTTTTGCTTCGCCACGTGAAATTTGTCATGGCAGCTGCGCCACAAAAACGTCAGTGCTTCGCCACAGTGCTTCGCGTGTGCCACCTGCGCCACTAGAATTTGCCTGTTTTCAACTCGCCACGCGCCACCTGGCTCAGAATGGCGCCCACTTTGAGTGCAGCGGTGCCCAACTGGGCCCACTCCGCCGGGGGGAACTTGCTGGTGACATATCGCGCCACGACAGAGCTGTCCTTGCTGGTGGGGCGGTCGATGCCCACCGCCAGCCGGTAATAGTCGTCGATACCGTGCTGCTTGATGCTCTGCAGCCCGCGGTGGCCTCTGAGCGAGGCGCCCGGTGCCCTCAGCTGTACAGTCCCCACGGGCAGCGACATCTCGTCGTGGATCACCAGCTTCAGCTCGCTGCTGCGCATCAGGGGCGCCAGCACGCTCCCGTTCACGTTCATAAACGTGCCCTGGGGCTTGATCCATGTCACTGGTGCTCCCTCAATCACCGTGCTCGCCTCGCTGTACTTGCCCCTGCTGCGGAACGCCCCTGCGCCCCCAGCAAGCATGTTCATCACCTCCACGCCCGCGTTGTGCCTCGTCCGCGCGTACTGCGGTTCCGGGTTGCCCACAGCCAACACTCTCAGCCTCTGCAGCATTTGTCCTGCAGAAATTTCCGCCACTACAGTAATTCGTGCAAAATAGGCCTTTTTAGCTATGACACCACTGCGCGCAGGTCGTCCAGCGCTGCGGCAATTGCCTGTGCGCCCCTGGTGAGCTGTTGCTGCTTGTGCTCTATGTGGCGCGCCTTCTGTGCGGCCCAGCTCTGCGCCCCGTCCAGCCTGACCGCAGCCTTCTCTCTGTCCAGCACGCACGCCGCCTCCTGCCACTGCGCCTGCTCCTGGTGCACTGCCGCCAGCTCCCTGCCCAGCTCCTCAGTCTCCCGCGCGTACTGCTCGAACGCCTCGTTCGTCAGCTCCAGCACAGTGGCCCAGCTGAACTCTGCCTGGCCCGCCTCCAGCGCCTTTATCGCGCCTAAACCGTCTCTCGTGCCACCTGGGGCACCAGAACTTCCACCGCTACTGGCCTCCCCAGCACGCTCGCCCACACCTTGAAGCGCCCGTGCAACCTCGCCAGCGTCCATTTTTATACCCTTTTTCTTTTCTGCTTGTTGGTAACAAACAAACAAAATGGCTAAATCCATCCAGGGCGTGCACATTCGCCACCAGAGAGCCATCTCCGACCGGCAGGTTGTGAAGATCCAGGCGAAGACGCCTTTTGTGGCCGCTGCGAAGCGCATCAAGAAGAAGCTGGCCGGTGGCAAGCATGCGGTCAAGCTGATGGCGATGGGACGGGCCATCCAGAAAGGTGCTGCCGTGGCGCTGTATTACCAGGAGCTGGGCTACCGAGTGGACGTGTTTACGCGCACCGTGACGGTTCTGGACGAGTTCAGGCAGGGCGCAGAGCACAAGGAACACCAGGAGGAGGATCACGAGGAACATGAGCAGTCGCAGTTCCAGAAGAGAAGTGTGGGCATGTTCGAGGCACATATATTCCCGCTCACCAAGACTATATAGGGTGCTGCAGTGTCCCTGGGCACTGTCTTAGCTGGTAGTCATCTACTAGTGTGGTCTCTACACCAGCTGGTGGTTTCTGCCAACAAAAAGTTAGCGGAGTTGTGCCACTTGGTGCTGGCGTGTCAGGCGACTTTGGCTTTCGTCTTGTTACCGACCAGGTCATATCAATGTATTGGTCGTAATACTAACTTCCGACCTATTAAAGCACCAGTAAGCTAGCTGACCTATTGTTTTACGTTTACCTATGATTCACAAGTAGCTCGACTGTTTACCTTTAACTGGCCTCACAAGCTATCTGTTTGCCTCTTTAGCTGGTTCAGCTTGTCTGAACTAACTGGCTCAGTGGCTCACAAGTGGTTGGCTGGTTATCAGATTGTTTACAAGTCCTTTAGCTAGTTCACTCACCTGGTCTACAATTTAGGTAGCTCCATATTCGTTGTCTATTAATTTACCCATCAATTTACTAGTAGTAAGTGGTTACCTATTGGTCTACAAGTGGTTCAGTTTGATGTTGGCCTTTCTGTTTAGTGGCTGTTTCACGGTTTAATACGGTTTAGTTGGTTCACCTAGTGGCTCACAAATAGCTTAACCATTTATTCACCTACTCCGTCGGGCTATTTGCTAGCCACATCTTTAGGCAACTCTAGGTATCAGGCTTGCCATCAACGCATGGCATCTATCAATACCAGTCTTATCAGCCGTCCTCATCTCTGTTTAGCTTCAGCATTCACGACAGTACCGCTCAGGGGCTTGCCTGGCTTGCCTGGCCTGCCTGGCCTGCCTGGCCTTCCTGGCCCAGTCTCTTTGTACACTGCTCAATCACATACTCCAGCTCACCCACCTCGTTCTTGCTCTTCTTCCCTGAGGGCTTAAACAGCTCCAAAGTCTCCATAGCCAGCTCCAGCGCCTCTTCATACCGCCTCTGGTAGTACAGCTGCTGGATCTTGTACTCGATGCGCATTCTGTCTGGCTTGATCTCCGGGTTAACATCACTGAGCTCAGCTTTCAGTAACCCATCTTCTGTATCAATTTTAGCACCAGTGGTGCGGAAGTGGTCAAGCTGCTGCTGGTACTGCTCCTCAGTCTGGCCACTGCGCACCTTGCTCTTACCACTCTGCTTCACTACTGTCACCTGGTCCTCCATTTGTGCCTTTTACAGGTGCTGCTTGCTTTTTAAGAAATTTTTCACTTACAACGAGGTTAGCTGCAGCACAAAGTGGCAGAGATGGCTCCCACTATGAGAACTACTCACTGTTGACAATATTAAACCGGTGCTCAAACCTTCTACATAGTTGCCTAGTGGCCCTAATCTATACAGTAAGTAAATCTAATGAGAAGGGAAGCACAGTTCAACCTGTTAGTGGGATCAGCTAAACACGATGCGGAACCCCGGACGGTAGAACCTCTCCTGGCAGTCCTCTTGGTCGACGCCATTCTCGCTCACCAGCACAGCAAAGTCCAGGCTGTCCACCAGAGACACCATCGGAGCGTGCCACGTGCCCACCCCGTAGTTGACTGCCTGGTTGCCCTTGCAGATGAAGGCCTCGACAGTGTCGATATCCGGCTCGCCCTGCGCGTCGTTCAGCGCGCAAATCACAATGAACGCGTCCTTGGACTTGTCGCAGCCCACAGGCACAAACATCTGTGTGCTGAACGGGTGTCGCTCAAGCACTTTGCTGCGGTACGTGGTGGTGCCCGCACCCTCATCCCGGGTGAACAGGTGGACAGGTGGCGAGCATCTGAAAATATTCCAGTTGATGGTTGCTTCCACCCCACTAGGTCTAGAATTGTTCACTACGGGAGCAAACTTGTGTAATTTCACTGCAGTTCCCTGGTTTGCGGCACTGGTGTTGCTGTTACTGAGCTGGTGATCCGCAGAAAGCACTGACCCAAATTTCGCAAAACCTTCTGGCGTCAGTTTGGCCACTCTGACCAGTCGCTCAGTTTCAATTTCGCCCATTTTTCACAACTAATACTCAACCTGGTTGATAACAGTGCGCTATGTGGTTCCAAAAGACAATCAAACTAAGCCCAAAGTCCAGGGGTTGTTATCTGATAACTGACGAAGTTATAGATAAGTTGCCAGAACTAAAATCAGTTAAAATCGGCCTTCTCCATGTGTTTATAAAACACACCTCTGCCGCCATCTCCCTGAACGAGAACTGGGACCAGGACGTCAGACACGACCTGACTGCCATCCTCAACAAGCTGGTGCCAGACGACCCGCACGCCACGCTGTACGCGCACTCCGCTGCCGGCGAGGGCAAGGACGACATGGCCGGCCACGCAAAGTCCTCCATCGTCGGCACCTCCCTCACCATCCCCATCTCTGATGGCGCGCTCCAGGTCGGCACCTGGCAGGGCCTGTACCTGCTGGAGTTCAGGGACTACCAGCACTCGAGAAGCCTGGTTCTCACCATCAACGGCGAGTAGCCAATCTACGCTTTATCTACCATCCTGTAGTGAGTGAGCCCCCGGGCCCTAGCCACCTACGGCATCCTCCCTAATGGCTACCTGGGGTCTACCAGGGGTCTACCAGGGGTCTACTGGGGGGTTACTTGGCCTATCTGGGCGTACCTGGGGGCTCACACTGCGCCATATAAAACCAAATAAACAAATTTCATAAAAATTTCAGTGGCAAATAACAACAAACACGAAATGGTGAGTTTACTTGGTGCAGGGCGACCTGGAGCAGCCATGGGCTAACAGCAGAGCAGTTCAGAAACAACTACGACGGTGACACAGTCACATACTCGCCAACCGGCCGTATTTTCCAAGTGGAGTACGCTTTAGAGGCAATCAAACAAGGAAGTGCAGTTGTTGGACTGACAAACAATTCGTATGCCGTGCTGGTGGCTCTCAAGCGTAACGCAGAGGAGCTCGGCTCGTACCAGAAAAAAATCATCAAAGTGGACGATCATATGGGAATTGCGTTGGCAGGTTTAGCCCCAGACGCCAGAGTTTTGTCAAACTATCTAAGAGAACAGGCAATGTCACAAAGAATGGTCTTTGACAGACCATTGAGTGTCCAGAAGGCAGCCACTTTGCTTGCAGACAAAGCGCAGAAGAACACCCAGAGCTATGGCGGCAGACCGTACGGTGTTGGCCTGCTCGTGATTGGCTACGACGAAACCGGCGCACATCTGTACGAGTTCCAGCCATCTGGGTCCTCGCTCGAGTACTACGGTGCTGCAATTGGCGCAAGATCCCAGGCGGGCAGAACCTACCTTGAGAGAAACCTGGAAACCTATAACAATAAAGAGGTTTCTTTAGAAGACTTGATCACCCATGGTTTAACCGCACTGAGAGACACTCTGCCACAGGACAAGGAACTCACATTGAAAAACACATCCATTGCCGTTGTCGGGAAAGACTTGGAGTTTACTCAGTACGACGATGACGATGTGAAACAATGGTTGGATAAACTTGATTCCTTGGGAAATAAACGTGACAGCGCAGATGCGGATATTTCTGAAGCTGGCGAAGCTGGTGAAACCGGTGAAGCTGGCGAAGCAGCTGCGGATGCTGATGCGGACGTTCCAATGGAGTAACCTGAATAAATGAGTTAAAGTAATAAGGCTGTTGTAAATTGTACTTTTACTAACTGGATCAACCACTGCTTTCAACTAAGCTACTTTGGTGAAAGTATATGCTAAGTATTCAGGGCTGCTTTAGTCGCTAGGGTGCTGTGAAATATTAAGCTGTGAAAAATCCTACTAAAATTTTATGCTGCAATGATAGAACAAGTGGTCTGCTAGGGACAAGCACAAGGGAGTGTGGATGTCTAGTCTTTGACATTGCACCTGGTGCTGGGTGTCCTCTTTACCACTTTTTGCACTCTTGAATAGTGTGGTTGCACCAGAAAACGGCCCTGCAGATTTCTGCATATCACTTCAACAGAAGTAGAGACAAAATATCAAGCATAAATTGTTTATTATTATTGAATACAATAACCATAAGAACGCAATGATTGTAGAATAGGTATAATCATTGAAGAGAGCTAAAGTTTTCGCTTAATGCGCAAAGGTGCTATCTTAGTATAATGGTTGACCTTTGATGAATTTAATCCAATGCCATGGTTCTGGATCAGCTTCGGCCTCACGTTTGTACAGTGGTTGACCCTTGATGAACTTAATCCAGTGCCATGCTTCTGGGTCTGCATCTGCCTCACGTTTGTACAATGGTTGACCTTTCAGGAATTGGATCCAGTGCCATGCAGCTGGGTCCGCTTCTGCTCCGGCTTCACGTTTGTACAAAGGTTGACCTTTGATGAAATGGATCCAGTGCCATGCATCTGGGTCAGCCTCGGCTTCAGCTTCTGCCTCTGCACCAGCTTCACGCTTGTATAAAGGTTGGCCCTTAATGAAGTGAATCCAGTGCCATGCTGCAGCTTCTGCAGATGGGTCTCTCTTTTGCAGCTTGTCTGCAAATTCTTGATCGACAATTGTGGTGTTGATCAAAAAGATGGAATCATTCAGTAAGATTGGTGCAATACCATTACCAATTGGAACAGCTCCAATAATGGCATCGTCAGAGAATGGGAACTCAACACCGTCTGAAGTACCAATAGTACCGGTTTCCTCTTCGGTAACATTGACTGGAGCTGCAATTGCGGTTTGTAAGGCAATCAAAGCTGAGGTGATGATGGTTGCTGAGAATTTCATTGTTAAAAGATTGTGTTGACTTTGTTATTTATCTTATGTTGATAATGATGAGTGAAAAGTCTGCTCCAGTGATGAAATACCATCCATTTTATACACTTTGCACCGTTTCAGATCACCACCATTTGTTCACCAATCTGGTAATTATGTGAAACATTTTTCGCAGCCTCTGCTAGCGATTTCACGTATAAATGTTTCTTTGGACTCCAAATCCAGTAACTTTATTTCCAGGTTCACTTGATTGAGTAAAGTTCTCCAGACTTTTTGTGGTATCTGAGGCAAGCCTTGTGCTGCTCCATGCAACTAATTACTCGTCTGTGTTTCAAAAACTTCTTTTCCTCATCTATATTGAGATTATAAGAGGTTTCTCATGCAGTTAATTAGATTATTCGTACTTGTGAGTACCACATCTAGTGTGGAGTAGTTGCTATTGGTTCATTAGCGTATTCACTGTGATTTTTTTGCCTCACTAAACAGCTAATCTAATCTCTTTAGCCGTATTGTGTACTTTTGAGATGTATCTCTGAGAACAACATGACGCTAAGCATGCAGCATTCAAACAGACACCCAATCATTGTCTTTTGAACTTGGCCGTTATCTGACCACCAACTATCTCTCATGTGCAAAAAAAACCAGCAGAAGTGTGAATGCATTCAGATAAACTTGCTCGCCATCAACCAAATCCCTTCAAATCCCTACCATCATCACCTGCCCATTATATATATAACCTGCCTGAGCATTACGACTTGCCTCTCAATAGCACCGGACTTTGCAACACACACATCACTCAGTTGGTGAATCTGATGTTTGGCCTAGCTTTTTTTCACCCATTAAATTTCACACAGTTTAAACACCAAAGCGCAATGAACCACAACATGGCAGGCCACAATATGGCGAGTCACAACATGGCAGGTCACACTATGCCAGGCCACAACATGCCAGCAGATGACATGTGCTCAATGAACATGAGTTTCACCTGGGACTTTGATAACTTGTGTATTGTGTTCCCCTGGTGGCATATCAAGCAAGTGAGTGGGTTGATCATGAGCTGCTTGGCTATAATTCTGATCTGTATTGGCTATGAATACTACAAGCAGAAGAGCAAGAAATGGGAGATTCTGCAGTCTCGAATTCGCATTGATGATGACAATGCGGGCTCAGCAACTAGCAATAAGCTGAGAATAATCAAGTCCATCAACTACGGGATTTTAGTTGGGTATTCATACTTGATTATGCTCCTGTTTATGACCTTTAACGGGTTTATAATGCTAAGTGTTGTTATTGGAGCAGGCTTGGGTAACTACTTATATGGTGGAGAGATCCGAGACACCATGGCATGCCACTAAGAACTACTTTGCTGATAAAAATAAAAAATTTTATTTATTATATAAACTCATCATCGAATAACTTAGATAGCAACAGACTTTCTGAAGTTGGCGCCAGCGTAGATAGCTTTGTCACCTAATTCTTGTTCAATTCTCAAGATTTGGTTTAATTTGGCTAATCTTTCTGATCTTGCTGGAGCACCAGTTTTGATTTGACCAGATCTTAGACCAACAGCCAAGTCAGCAATAAAAGTGTCTTCAGTTTCACCAGATCTGTGGGAAACCATGACACCCCATCCAGCTTTGTAAGCGTCTTGAGCAGCTTGGATTGATTCGGTCAAAGTACCAATTTGGTTGACTTTCAAAAGTAAAGAGTTTGCAGCTTTCTTTTCAATAGCAGTTGCAATTCTCTTTGGGTTGGTGACAGTCAAGTCATCACCAACAACTGGAAGATCAACAGTGGTTAAGAAGTGGGTCCATGCATCCCAGTCATCTTCTGCAAATGGATCTTCGATTGAAACAATTGGATATTCTTTCAACAAGCTTGCGTATAATGCGGCTAATTGCTCTCCAGTTAACCATTTTGATTTGTCAGAGTTTGGATTTTTGAAGTCTAAGTCGTATAAACCATCTTTGTAGAATTCTGATGAAGCAACATCTAGAGCGATAGAAACTTTACCGGTGTAACCAGCTTTTTCAATAGAGTCAACAATCAAGTCCAAAGCTTCTTTTGGAGTTGAAATATCTGGAGCAACACCACCTTCGTCACCAACATTACCGGCACTTTGTCCGTATCTTTCTTTAGCCAATGATTTCAAGGTGTGGTAAACTTCTGAGCCAATTCTTAAAGCTTCAGAGAAAGTTGGAGCACCTAATGGAGCAATCATGAATTCTTGGAATGCCAAAGCACCACCTGCATGGGAACCACCGTTTAAAACGTTTTGAAATGGAACTGGTAGAACGTATGGCTTTGGGGTGTTTGCTAAGTCAGACAAGTGTTGGTATAGTGGAACGTTTTTTTCTGCAGCTGCAGCTTTTGCGGTTGCTAATGAGACACCTAAGATAGCGTTGGCACCTAATTTACCTTTGTTTGGGGTACCGTCTAATTCATTCAAGAATTTGTCGATAGCTGCTTGGTCTTTAACATCCAAGTTGGCTTTGACTAAAGCTGGTGCAATAATGTCATTAACGTTTGCAACAGCTTTGGTAACACCTTTACCTAACCATTTTGATTTGTCACCGTCTCTTAATTCTAGAGCTTCGTGGACACCGGTTGAGGCACCAGATGGAACAATTGATCTGAAAGTCCCTTTTTCAGTGGTTAATTCAACTTCAACAGTTGGGTTACCACGTGAATCGTAAACGTATCTTGAAAAAATCTTGGAAATAGCCATTTTTGTTATGTAGGTGAGTTTAAATTAATTGAATTGAATTAAATTTAATTAACGAAATTAAATAAACAGACAGAGTTATATTTCAGGGAATCATCTTTTTATATAGCAAAAAGTTCGAGAACTTTTGTATGTCTTCAAAAAAAAAAAAAAAAGTATAGCGACATCTGGTGACCCGGTAAAAAATAAATATGGGTTGCATAAATTAGCTGAGATAACTCGAGGTTCAGGGATGATTCACACATAATTGTGCGGAATTGTCAGTAGTATAAACCCATATTGGATACTCTTGATGCAATTGAGTCAATTGAGGCAATTGTAGGGCATCAAACCTACTGTCTTGTTCCTGATATCATGAAAAGTGATAGATTGCTACATCAGAAGGTGGCACAGTTTGTAATAAGTTACTAAACGGGACATCATGAAGTTTAACAGCTAACATGATAATACCCACTCAACGGGTGATTAATTTGTTCAGCTCGTGCCGTGCTCCTGGCCTATCAGAGCACACCAAATGCATCACAAGAACGCAACTGAATCGGGTAATAGTAAGAACCGGTGATTCTCGTGATGTTTTCTCTCTTTTTCCTCACGCGAAACGATTTTTCCCAGGATTCCTGGAGAAAATCGTGATCAAGTTTTGGTTTTCAGCGTGGCGCGGGCGTGGCGCGGGCGTCGTGCAGATGTGGTGCAAATGTGGCACAGTCACCTTGTGGCCTGCAGACCATCTTGCACCTACTGCTGGGCTCTAAACCGTAGATATCTGTATATTGGTGTGCTCCAGAAAGCCTTGAGACGTAACCCATCAACCTGTGACTGACTCTTTACTTATGTATTGAGATGCTCAATTAAGCAAACCTCATCACTGATTGAGTTCTCCGAAACAGTCTCTACCTATGATCTGTCTTATGCAGGAGGCAGTAGCACCACCCAAAACAGTAATCACATTGTCTAATTGTTACCAGCCTGTCTCATCCATGTATATTGCGTCGTCACTAAAAGAATCACATCTCTACAAAACATCTCTATCTATGTATAAACAAAGTGCTCAATCACGTAAATCCTGGTACTTATTGCTTCTGTTGACTGCTAAACCTACACTTATCACGATATTAACCACAATCAGGAAAAGCGCAGGCTTGTATGAATCAACCAGTGACAGCTTGTACTGCTGAATGATTCGTCTGAATAACTTCATAGGGATCAGTTCACGATCTTTCAAATATTTTGTGTTCTCTTTCAATCTCTCTAGGATCTCATCTCTGTTCTGTACGTTGGATAGCACATCTGTCAATTTCTTCAATAACTTATTTTCGTAGATTGAGAGTGAAATACCAACACCTAGAACTTGCCCAACTGCTCTGAACAAGTAGTTCATACCTGTGGCTGTGGCTTGGCCTTCTTTACCTGTGATTGCAACTGCCGTGATGAGTAAGGAGACCAAAAATACTCCATGTCCATATCCAACAACTGACATACCACCACTGATCAGTATTTTCCAGCTCAGTGATGCACTGTATGGCTCATACTTCAAAATTGTCAAATAAACCGTCATGAATCCAATACTTTGAGCAATAACCCCAAAAACGGTAATCCAGAATGAGATCTTGATAACTGGGTATTTACTGTGTTTCAGCATCCACCCTGCACTTAACGACCCTAAACTCACAAATATCACACTGAATATCAGATAAAATCCCGACATCTCAGTCGTTTGGTTCTGAACAATCTGTAGAAATAGTGGGAGTGAAAACATGCACCCTGATGTGATAAATGTACCTGTGAAACTTGTGACCCCACACAGCCCCAGTACACCTTTGACTAGTTCTAGTGGAATGATGTGTTCCTTAGCAACATATTTCTCAATAAGAATGAAACTGATTAGTGAAATCAAGAATAATCCTGATAATAACATTTTATCAATATTGGTTGATAGTATTAGTAGGAAGAACGTGATACTTAATACTAATGTTAAGCTTCCACCATAGTCAATTCTCATTAGATTCTCTTTGGTGATTCTCTTCTTCTGGCCTATATTGATGAATTTGTAATTCAAAATCATCGTTATAATAACGGCAGGTACCTGAGCACCAAAAATCCATCTCCATCCTATGCTGTGCAACAACAAGGCACCTAAGGGACCACCAAGCATCTGCCCACTGGCAAAATTGACATTGGCATAGCCCTGGTAGAGGCCACGCTCCTCCAGCGTAACAACATCACTAACAATGATACTACTCATTGCACCCAATCCACCACCACCAATTCCGCTTATTGCCCTGGCAATTGAAAACTGTGTAACATCTTGAGCAAACACCGATAAAAAGCACCCAAAGCCAAAAAAGAACTGAGCAATCATAAGTGCATATTTGCGACCAATTATGTCGCTAATCTTCCCATATAACGGTTGAAATGCAGTATTTGTTAATAGATATGAGGTAGCAATCCATGATTTGTACTGCTCTTGCTCAAAATCTGCTGCTATACTACCCATGATGTTGGCAACAACAGTCCCATCCAGGGCTGCTAAGAAGGATCCCATCCATACCGAGACCAACACCTGAGCTAATGTGCTACTATTTTTATCTTTACTATTATCTAATTCACTTTGCGATTCATCTCCATCAACTTCTCGTGCTGTCAGCAAAGGTGAGCTTTCCGTTGTCTTATTGTCACTCTTCCTGGTACTGCTGCTGCTCATGATGGTCTTGTTTTGGTTGAAATAGAATTTATTGTCGAAATTAAACTTACTTTTTATACTTATCACTGTGCATCGGTTTAGTTTCCTTTTTGATATCAACTCCATTTACATCCATTTTTTTTTACAAATTACACAGTAATGCAATGCCCGTAAGTCAATCCACTTTTACTAACAATAATCACAGCAATGACTAGTATTAGTAACGAAAGTTCACACTACAAAGTTCTCTAATAAATCATCAATTAATTATGTATTAATTTCTTAGTCGAATAAACCGAATCCCATTTCATCGTCAGATTCTTCAGCAGCTTCTTCTTCTTTTTCTTCAGCAGCTTCTTCTGCGGCACCGGAAGCACCTGCTGCAGCAGCACCACCAGCTGATGCTGAACCTGAACCAACAGTAGCAAAGCCGGCTAAGATGGTTTTTAAGTCTTGACCTTGTAAAGCGGTTGCAAAAGTTTCAGTCCAGATTGAGTCAACTGAAGCACCAGCTGCTTTGATTAAAGTGGATAAGTTTTCTGAGGTGATTTCTAATTCAGCATCTGATAAGATTAAAGCTGCGTATGAGACAATAGCGTCAGACATTTTTAATATATCGTTTGTGTTTATTTAATAAAATTAACAGTTTGTTGATGAAATTTCAATTTTTATTGAAAATTCCACTGCCAGAATTCCGGAATCTGTAATCTCAAAATTTGAAAACTGCGTTCCCTCGGAACTCAACTTTACACCCAAACATTTTATTCTTGACAGAGGTGTGTCTCCGTGTACATCCTGACATTTTGTGACTGCGTAATTTTGTGTCAAGATTTATTAATCAAAGATAATCTTATCGTCTACACTGATGAACTTGGACCAAGTAATTTTATATAAATAGATAACTAACAATCACTTAATCTTATCCATTCTTGAACAAATAACGATGAACGACGAAATCTTCTTTCCTGGTACTTTTCAAATATTGATTTATGGTGTTCCTCTGGGTTGCGACATGAATTTAATAAAATTGTTGCCAATGGTTTTAATTGTTCTGAGGTATATCCTGAGTAAAAAATATGGCTCTTTGTCCATTCACCGCGACTCAGTAGTAAACGGCTTAAGTAATGCGCACCTGCTGCTAACCAGCTAGGTGGAGATGAAACAAATCTATAATCCATGATTGTTATTTCTAAAAAATATTTTGCCAATGTTCTTGTTTCATAATCATAATCATCAGCTTTACTTGTTCTTCTTAAAAAGGACATTGGGCCTGGCCATCCCATCTCAAATTCTAAAACATCAATCATGAATCTTTCTGCTCTTAAAATATCTTCAATTGAATACGCATGATCAACCATATATGCTATTTCTTGAACACTTGGACAATTGATTTCTTCGTATTTTGCGGCAATAAATAATGCAACTGCTCCAACTAACTGAAATCTACTTAATGAGACTTTTCTTTTACTCAAGAATCTGTCAATGTAGTTAACAGTTAAAAATAAAGTTTCCGGAAGTAAATTAAATCTTGAATGAACTTGGACTAACCAGTCAATTAAAATACTTCTCATATTCCATTTTAGTTCTGTTTGAAACTCCATATAATTAGGATTTGGCCTTAGCCTTATTTCCAAAGAGTGAATATAGTTGAAGATTTCCGAAGAATACTCAGAAACCATTGCAACATCAAAAATATCTTCATCATCTTCGTCTATTGGTTTAGATCTGAATTCCTTATAGACTTGAAACAATTCTCTGTTTATTGATTCGTTCAGTATTGGCAGTAATGCTTGAGGAATTGCATCTTCTTCTTCCTCGTCATCTTCTTCTTCCTCGTCGTCATCGACATCTTCAACTTGGTTGAATCCATCAAGTTGTTCAATTTGTTCAACTTCAACCTCTTCATCATCATCCTGTTCGTCGCCATCAATCAAGTACTCGTCATCCTCACCATTCTCAGCTTCCATTTCATAATGCTGCGGATCGAAATTTCTTATTTCTGTTAAGGGTTGTCTATTTGGAATTGTTGTTGTTTTTAAATCTGAATTTGTCCTAATGCCTGAGTTTTCGTCTCCATAAACTTGAACTCTTTGAGCTGGTTTGCCGCCAATGCCAATACCATTACCAACAATGCCGGCATTTGTTTGGTTTGTATTAATATCACGAAGTGCAACTCTTGAGATTTGTTGTGGTTGTTGTTGATTTTTGTTTCTGAGAACTTGATTTTCATTTCTGATATTTCCATACTCCATCGTAGCTATGATTATGTATTGTGTATGTTATGCTGCCCTGTGTAAAATGTCTATTGAATGTATGTATCTCAGTACTAATTGTATTTGTAAACAAATTATAAGTTGTTTATTTTTTGTTTTGGGATTGAATTGATCTATTTGTGTTATTGTGTTTCAAAATTATCCAAATGAAGCGACTGACAAAAAGAGGTGGGTGTAATATGTAGCGAGTGTTCTATGTTCTTTTGCAGCTATGAAAATATCGTTATAACTGTTTCAAAGCGGACAAAGTTTATTTGTTCTTATATATTTTTGCGTAGTAGAAATTATTATTTGTTTATTTATTTATTTGTTTATTTATTATTTATCTTTACATAATAAAAAATTGGTAACTATGGTTTCGGGAAATTTTGAGACAATACAAAATTAACTGAATCTTGCTGTGGTTATAAGAATTCATTCCACAGTTGAGCTATATAACGGATTCACTGCTTGAGCTCATGAAAGTTCAAAGCCGGCTTCTGCATTGATGGCATATATCAGCTTATTCATCAATTCTTGTTTATTTCTGTAATCTGGTAGTTTTAGTAAATTGACACAAGTTGAACTAGTTGGTAATCTGTTTGTATCATCTTCGTTCTCACTGGCCATCGACTTATTAATAGCAAATTTAGGAACAAGCTCTTTGAAACCTAGCAACGGAGCTTTAGGAACTGAAGTAACAAACTGAATTAGCTTTGATTTATTTTCATTTGACATTTCATTAACACATTCCCAGAAATATTGAATGGTTAGGTCGTCTTCTTGGTATCCTGCATACACAGTATTCTCTCTCAAGTCATCGATGTCTATATTCTGTTCTCCTGATATCAGTAGTTGGAGCTCATATGGATTGAACATGAATAACCATTCTTTTGGAATAACTTCAAATAACCCATTTAGGAATGAGTTCGTTTGTAGGTCAATTAGCTTGTTAAGTTTAAAGTTGGCAACTTCATGAACAAATCTCAGTTTGTTTGTTGAATTAACCTTAATATTCGCTCCATTTTCAATCAAATTTATACTCAAAATTTTATTATTCAGGTTTTCATCTATTGTGAAACTCAAATTCAATTCGCTCAAAGTTTGGTCGTCATAGCTTAAAAGCTTAATAAAACTTTTATATAGATCATTATCAAAGCTCGATAAATCGTTGAACCCATTCTTACCAAAGTTTTTATTGAATTTCTTTAAGAAAAAAATTGAAAAGTTGACATTGACTAAAATATGTTCATATAGACATTTTCCAATGATTTTCCCAATAAACTTCAGTAAGTTCAATTTCTCCAGCTGTTCTTGCGAGTTAATTCTGTATTTGTAACTCAAATTGATTTCAGGATTTGGATAAAAGTCATTATTTTTTTCCACAAATAGTCTGCGATCACTTGAGAATGCTTCGTTTATGACATTTATTAAAAACTCCTTCGTCAATCCACCACCATCAATTCCTGCCTCTGTTTCCCCTAACTGATTCTTGAAAACAATTGACAGCTTCTCTTTAAACTTGTTACCAAAGTTCTTAAAATTCTCATATGCATCATTCAAGACACTATCTCTTCTAATAACAATTGGCTGCTTTTGAGAGTTATTGAATAAGAAAAAGTTCAGTGACTGATCAATATTGTATTTTTGTTTATCAAATTCAATCAATTGCTGGAATATCTCAGCTCTTTTGTTGAAGGAAATGAAAAATGGGATCTTAAAAAATATCTTTAGTTGTGAAGACTGTTCTGGTGATAATGAAGAATAATATTGGTCAATGGATATGTCGTTGTTTTTAAAGTTCAGTTCATAGTTTTGTACAAGTTTTAGAATTAGCTGAATATTTAAAAATGTTGGGTTAATTAACCAGCCATCTGCAGGTAAAATTTCCAGTCTTGAGTCTTTTAAGTAAATTTGATTCAAATTCTTGATTAAAATTGACTCTAAGAACTCAAAGTTGTTGCTGTTGTTTAAAATCAAAAATATGTTAATCTTCTTCAAAAAGATTGCTAGTTCAATAAAATTTTCTTTACTTAATTCATTATCACTCAACAATTCATAATCGTTCTTGACAATCAGATAATAATTCAGAATTTCAATAAAACTTTTGAATTCATACTTTAAAAATGATAAGTTTTCACTGAAAATGCTCAGTATTTTACATGAATAGACCTTGTTGAAGAAATCGTCTTCATTGACACTTGAAATTTCTTTATAAAATGTGTGGGTCTTCACTGATGTCAAATATTCATTGAAATTTGGAACTAAATAAATTAGAAAGTTGAATTTCCAATTTGGTTTCAGTAAAATAAGCTGCGTAAAACAGATTGATTTTTCATGACTGGTGATTAGTTTATTACCAACCAAACTTGTAATAAAGCTTCTCGAGTATAATTTCTCTAATAGTAAACTGTTATTTTGGTTTGATATTGTTAGTGGTTCTTTTGGAGCTTCATCGTCATCAAAATCATTCATTTCATCACTTGTGTAAACTGTTGAGTTGAGTAATTCCAATGTTGATATTATCAGTCTTGTTTGTACAGTGTTGTCTTTTGGTTGTAGCTGAATCAACAAGAATAGCAAATTCAGTAATTGAGGTTTACTGAAATCTGCTGATATTATTAGATTGTTCAGGTTTAAATCATATTTCAAATCATTACTTAGATGAGAGATTGAAGTGACTGAAGTCAGAAACATGCTATAGTTTTTTGGATCATTTACCGAGTATAAGTTGATCAATTTGAAACCTTCATCAGCCATCTCAAAATCTCTAGCGTTGTAAAATCCATGGAACTTTGAACCTAGTTCATTGATGATTGTTGTTGATTTAATTGACGGATTGTGACTTTTCCATAAAACTTTGTATACTAGCTTTACATCAGATTCGTTGCGTATCTCTAGCTGTGAGAGTATTATCGATAATGCGTTATAAAAATTAGCTGTTGGAATAATATTTTCAAGATCGTTCAACTTTAACAAATAAGTTCTTGTTTGATCCGAAATCTTGAGGTATTTAGTGTAAAGAGAAAACTGAAATAGTGAGCCATTGCTTAGATCAATCAAATCATAGTTCTTCAATGCCAGGTTCTTATTTGATAGATATCTTCTTATGAAATTTTGTATTTTGATAATGGCAGCTTCATTCAATTTATCAGCTTCCCTTCTTTGTCTTTGCCGTTGAGTATGGTTGATTATTTGTGATCTACTCAGTCTTTGGTTTCCCAAATTGACGGTACGCTTCTTCAATTGACCATTGAAGTTTATCATGTTTTGTATTGTACTTTGCGATATCAAATTTTAAAATATTAATAATTTACTAGAATATTTTTGATAAACTGGGAATTTTAGCTGTTCGACTTTACAATATTGTAAATGTAGAGTTTTCATAACTGTTCTGTAAGTTTGATCAAGTTTGCATATCACAGAGATACCTTCAAAGATACTGAGCGTAGTTATTTTCTTTTAATTTAAATAGCTAATCAATTCTAATAGTTAACAGTCAGTTAGCTTATAATATTTACAAGTATAAAACGAAATTACTTCTTTAAACAACTTGAATCATTCTAAGCCGGCAATCTCTGCTCACACCCGGTAGGAATCAACATCTCGGAAGTCCGATTGTTTTATAGTTGTTTGATGTCAATCTACATCAGTCTACAGTTGTTTACTTTCACGGTGTAACCGGTTGCGGACAATACGCACTAAATAAAAGCTCATAGAGACCACACCACCACACCAAATGATCTCATTGGTTAATTGTAAACCTCCCGACTGGTTTGTCCAATGAATGGGACTTGTCCCAACGTCTAGACAAAATGACAGCTCCTAGTCCTTTTGGAAATTTCAGTTGACAGGTGATATTTCGGGTCCTGATTCTCCAGTATAGCCTATTTTGAATTGAGACATTTTGCCCT
This sequence comes from [Candida] sp., assembly GCA_030570575.1. NCBI lineage: Eukaryota > Fungi > Ascomycota > Saccharomycetes > Saccharomycetales > [Candida] sp. The sequence continues at coordinate 13,361 of JAJLVZ010000010.1, read as the reverse complement.
TATGTTGATCAGTTTTGCTGCTGTTGCTTGCTGGTGCCACGGCATGTGCACTACTCAATTGTGGTAACACCATCATGTAATGTTGATACAGCTATTTTGCTATAGTCACTACCAAAATGGGTTTAATGTTTTATTGTTGATTTAAGCCTTTTGTATTATGCACTCCACTATTCATTGTCAATAATTTATTAATAACAGTCCATGGCATGTCTATATAAATCGTCACATATTTCTGTTTTTTGAATTATAATTATCTTGTTTGCTGTTTAAACGCTTGTTTCAAATAACTCAATTGAACAAAAATGAAATCTTTTGACATTCACCATCCAGTTACCAATGCATTGGAAGCGTTGGTTCACTCAAACCCTTCTTTAACTTTCATTAAAGAAGAAAAAATAATTTTTAGATCCCCAAAAAAGGGGAATGTTGCAATCATATCAGGTGGAGGTGCCGGACATGAACCAACACATGCGGGTTTCGTTGGCACCGGTTGTTTGACAGCAGCTGTGAGTGGTGAAATTTTTGCATCTCCTTCTACAAAACAAATTTTATCAGCCGTTAAAGTTTTAGGTGGTGATTCAAAGGGTGTGTTGCTAATTGTTAAAAATTACACTGGTGATGTTTTACATTTTGGTTTAGCTGGTGAAAGAGCAAGAGCTTTGGGCTACGATACCGAGGTCGTTGTCATTGGCGATGATGTTGCTGTTGGTAGATCCAAAGGTGGCCTAGTTGGTAGAAGAGCAATTGCTGGTACTTTACTAGTTCATAAATCAGTCGGTGCCTTTGTGGAATACCACAAAGATCACACTTTGGCAGCTGCTGCAGACTTAGCAAGAGCTATAAATGATAACTTAGTTACAATTGGATCATCATTGGATCATGCAAAGGTTCCAGGTCAGCCATTTGAATCCAACTTGAAAGAAAATGAAATGGAATTAGGTATGGGTATTCATAACGAGCCAGGTGTTAAAGTCTTGACTCCAATTCCAACTGTTGAAAGCTTGTTGAAAGACCATATGCTTCCAAAATTACTGGATCAAAACGATAAAGATCGTGCATATGCTAAATTTAATCCAGATGATGAAGTTGTCTTATTGGTCAACAATTTAGGTGGTATTGCTCCATTAGTTTTACAAGCAATTGTTAACAAAACAATCAATATGTTATCAAGTGAATACCAAATTAAACCAGTCAGAGTTTACTTTGGCACAATGATGACTGCTTTAAATGGTGAAGGATTCTCTGTAACATTATTAAATGCTACCAATGTCAACTCTAAATTAGGCAACAAAGTCAATGTCTTAGACTTATTAGACGCACCAACAGACGCACCAGGATGGCCAGTTAAGTCTTACCACACAGATGCTCCAACATTTGATTCAAAACTCTTGAATCCTGAGCATGAACAAGTCAAGAAAGCTGGTACATTCGACTATAGTCACTTTGAAAAGTTCTTCAAGTCAGGTGCCGAAGCAGTTGTTAAGGCTGAGCCTGAAATTACAAGATTAGATACCTTAGTTGGTGATGGTGATTGTGGTACCACTCTTGTCAGTGGTGTTAATGGAATTTCAGAGAATTTGACCAGACTTTCCAAAGAAACACTCAGTGAAGTGTTGGTGGAGCTAAGTGATTTAGTTGAGACTTATATGGGTGGTACATCAGGTGGACTATATTCAATTTTCTTAAGTGGTTTAAGTCAAGGAGTTGATGTTGGTGCAAATGAGCCAGTTACCTCAAAAGTTTTTGCCAAAGCTCTAGAAACAGGTTTAGAAACACTATATAAATACACTAACGCAAGAATTGGTGACTCCACAGTCATTGATGCTTTAGAACCATTTATCAAAGAATTCTCGAAATCGTTAGATTTGGGTTCTGCAATTGAAGCAGCCGAAAAAGGTGCATTGTCAACAGGTTCAATTGAAGCTAAATTTGGTAGAGCCTCTTACGTGGAAGACTCTTCATCCATCCCAGATCCAGGTGCAATGGGTTTAGTTGCGTTCCTGAAAGGTGTTGAAGCTGCCTTCTAATTGTTGTGTCATTAATTACATAATCGATAATGAAAGTGCCTTTTTTCTGTTTTTTTAACGCGTAAAATAAATAAATTGAAGCAATAAAATCGACAACGAATTTCACCACTATAGGATCATAATGTCAGCAGATTTTGAAAGAATTTACTTGAATGAGTCCAAGGCACATGGAAGATTTCGTATTGCTGAGATAGGGCTTGGGTGGAAAGCGGCAGCATCCGCATCCACGGGGGGTTCAGCAGGTATCAAAGCTCAACCATTTTTATTGCCACAAGATGAATTATCCTCGGCTCAGTGGTCAAGAGGGTCAAGAGGATGGGAGCTAAGAATCCAGACCAAAAATAAAGGTGTTGTGAGACTTGATGGGTTTGATCAAGAAGACTTCAATCAACTAAAGAGCGAGTTTCAAAGGGTTTTTAATATCCCAATTGACCATAAAGAACATTCACTTAGGGGATGGAATTGGGGAAGTGCAGATTTAGCCAGAAATGAAGTTGTTTTTCAGGTCAACGGAAAACCAAGCTTTGAGATTCCATATAAGCAAATAAGTAATTCAAATTTGGCAACAAAAAATGAAGTTGCAGTTGAATTGAACTTAGTTAACAATATTGACAATATTGAGAAAACTGGTGATGAGCTGGTTGAGCTGAGATTTTTCATCCCTGGATCAGTTGATGCTGAGGGAAATGATGGTAGTAATAATGATGACAATAACGAAGAGGAAGAGAAATCAGCAGCTCAGATCTTTTATGAACAATTGAAGGAAAAGGCAGATATTGGACAAGTTTCTGGGGAAGCCATTGTCTCATTTCCAGATACATTATTTCTTACCCCAAGAGGAAGATTTGATATTGATATGTATGAGAGTTCGTTTAGATTGAGAGGTAAAACATACGACCACAAAGTTCAATTCAAACAAATTGAAAGAATCTTTTCACTACCAAAACCAGATGACATTCATCACTTAATGATCATTCAGATCAACCCACCATTAAGACAGGGACAGACACCATATCCATATTTGGTGCTACAGGTTTCAAAAGATGAGGAAATGGAAGTTGAAATCAATATGGAGGATGATGAATTCAAAGAAAAATATGAAAACAGATTGAAGAAGAACTACGACTCAAAGACACACTTAGTCCTAAGTCACGTGTTCAGAGGATTAGCTGAAAGACGTATAATTGTGCCTGGGTCTTTCACTTCCAGACATGGACAATGCGCAGTTTCATGTTCACTGAAAGTTAACGAAGGATATCTATACTTTTTGGAGAAATGTTTCCTGTTTGTCACCAAGCCTACTGTTTATATTCCATACTCTGATGTTGCTAGTGTCTCAATTTCCAGAGCAGGGGATAGTTCAACATCAAATAGAACATTTGATCTTGAGATTCTGTTGAGAAACTCTGTCAATTCCCACATCTTTGCTAATATTTCAAAAGATGAACAAAACTCGATACAGTCATTCTTGAAAGAGAAGGGAATCCATATCAAAAACGAAGAAGCGGAACAACAGCAGAGAATCACCCAAGCACTGAAGGATGAATTAGACGATGAAGACGATGAGGATGTTGTTATGAATTCAGAAGATGAAGAATCGCCAGACGAAGACTTCAAGAGCGGATCGGACTCGGATTCGGAAGACGACTCTGACGTTTCTGATGGGTCCGGAGACTCAGATGCAGAGGTTACAGAGGAACCTCCATTGAAAAAGTCCAAAGTTTAGGCCAGGAATCCATTAGCTAATACTTTATAGACTGTTACGTAATTCCAACTCCACAATTTTGTTTAATATGTTTTTTTCTGTGTGTTTCCGCATTTAAAGCGACGCTTATACCGTATAAGATGTTCTCGTCCACCAGAAGATATGCAGTCATTGGAGCGTCATCAAACCCAAGCAAGTATGGGTATAAAGTGCTGCAGTGGTACACCGATAGAAAGTTACCAGTTTATGCGGTTAATCCTAAAAAGCAAGAGATTTTGGGTATTGAAACCACGACAAGTCTGAATGAGTTGTTAAAAAGCAATAAGATTAGCGAGTTGAGCTTGTCGTTTATAACACCACCGGAAATAACTTTTTCTACAATCAATTCGATAGATTCAAAAGATTTAAACAAAGTTAAAATGATCTGGTTTCAACCAGGAAGTTTTGATGGTAAAGTTTTGAAGTTAGTTGATAAACTCGGATTGAAGTGTATTTATGATGACTGCATTTTGGTTTCTGGTGACTCAAAACTATAGAAAGTTATTTGGCTCTTTCAACATCTTTTTAATGAAGCTTTTCCAGTTATCGATATTGTCGTCTTTTGTAAGTATTGAAATCAAGTAGTTATATGGCAGTGTGTTGATTGTCGTTATGATTGGTAGGTGGTCTTTGTGCTTATCGCAGATTTGACAAATCTCCCATATTTTGTCTTCAAACTGCTTGCTGAGCTTAAGAATCTCAATTTCCTTTATAATTTGTAAGTTAATGCACCACTTCTCCCACACTATGTCCTCGTCAATCTTCCCAAACCATGTTGGCTTTTTGAGTTTCTTGCGCTCGAAAAAGGTTATGTTTATTTGCTCAAATTTCACATCCTTCTCTTTATTATTGTTGCCTCCTGTGGCCTTGCTGTAATGCAGCTGTGGAGGCGATCCAATGGGCGTTGTCACGCTGCTCGATATATCGTCTGTGTCTATTTTGAATATTACCGAGTCGATTTTGGAGTCAATGTCCTCGCTGAGCTCTGGAATAGAGGCATATGGCTTGCGGTATTAGTATGTATCATCTTATCGCATTTCTGATATACTCACGTATGGAACATCAAGGAATTCCTGTGTTTCGGGCACAATCGAGCCCATTGCCCTGTGAAAAAAAATCGTCCAAAGAATGCCTCTCAAGCACTCTGCCAGGTGCTGCTTGTCCACCGTCAAACTAATCGCAAATTCCATCTCTTTATATTTAGTTTCACAAAACAAACACATAGTTTTTTTTTTGCTATAAAAGATAAAAACTCAGCGCTGAGCCAATTGCGGAGCTCTCTGTAATTCTCAGTGCGACCCCGTGGGATACCAGCAGCTGCTGGAACTGCTTGCAGTGTGTTATGAAGGAGCCAGTAAAGTAAACAGTGGTGGTTTGTTCGTCTTGGGCGGTAAACCGCAGCAGCGATTTGATCGCGCACGATAAGATTTTGGCGCTTCTCAGCAGTACCAGCGCGATTACTTTCCTGATTACCGCTATATCGCGTGTGCTGACGTGGTACTTTTGCACCAAGTAGCCGTTGGAGGCACTTGGGTCAAAATCAGTTATAAAAGTCCCGTCCAGCTCGCTCAGCTGTAGCTCTATAAGTCTGCAATTATGGAAATCCTGCAGTATAATAAGAAGCAACTTGCAGATGTACATTCCCGAGCAGAGAAACTCGAGGGGCTGGAACAGCCGATCGGGGTCGCTCTGGGTCATGAAGGCGTCACCGGCATGGCCCTCTGCAAACCTTGGGTCCACCTGCAGGTCGTAGTCGCAAACCTCGAAATCCCCAAAGAAACCCAGCTCCACATTGATCAGTGCGTTGTCCAAGCTGATGCACGCGTTGACCCCGGTCCCCAGAACAACAGAGACCCTGTTTTGTGCGTCATCCAGCAAGCTGGACAGGTAGCCCGCTGCCGAGTCGTTTATGACGCTTATCTGCACACCACTCGCATAGAGCTGCCTCAGCACATCAACCAGTTTCCTGTTTCTGACTGATTCGTCGATGTGGAACCCTTTGCCCATGGAACGGACCTCCCCGTCAATCAGCGGGAAGGACCAGATCACCCCCAGCCTGCTGAATCGGAAACCGCGCAGCTCTTGCGCAATCCTGGCAAAGAAGCTCAGATCAATCAATCTGTTATCTGTGATGTCCCAGCTTCGAGCCAGCCTGACGCACTGTCCCCTGATAGCCACATTAACCTCATAGATTCTCACATTGCTGCCCCCGATATCAACCACCAGCACATTCTCGTCCACAAACTGGCTGCTGCTGCACACACCGTGGAATTCCATCAGCTTTATCATGGATAGTTCAGACTCGCCGTGCGCACTTTGCAGCTGCTGCAGGATCAGTGCAGTCAGCCTCGCCTCGTCAAACAGGCCTGCTCGTTCCAGGCCTGACAGCTTCTTGTCCACATCCTCTTGTGCCCAAAGGGCTACGCTATCACCATCTCCACTACTAGAATTTGACTCTCTCATATATTCCTTGAGTGCTTACTGTACAAAAATTATTTACTCGCCCATTTTATTCTCACTTCTTCTCTGCCAGAACACACCTCCTCAGCCACTACTAAAACTCACTGTCTCATATATTCCTCAAATGTTTATTGTACAAAATTAACTACTCGCTGTTGTCTCACTTGTTGTTTCTGCCCAACAGAGATAGTGGCTTCTGTCTCACTTCTTCTTTCTGCCAAACAGACCTCTCTTCTTCTTCTCCTCCTTCTTCTCGGTGACTGGGGCCTGGTACACGCCCTGCTCTTGGTACATATTGTTATCGTTATTGCTGAACGAGTGCACGTTGGCACTGTTGTACTGGGACTGAGCTTGCCCGTTCTGTGGGGCATACGCATTTGCGCCAAATCTAGGAAAGTCCTGTCTGACCCTGAACCCCAGGTGGTCCGTTTCCAGCCTGTCCCTGTAGCTTGGGTCCCCGGTTATCGCGTACTCGAATCCTCTAATAGTATCTAGTGGTCTTTCGTCTCTGGATCTGAGCGGGTTGGAAATATCTGGGTTGTTGATTTGTCTGCCAAAAACATCGAACGACCCGTTCTGCTCCGCCATCTGGTTATAGCTCTGTCTGTTCTGGTTGCTGGTGGTGATATCTTCGAATGGTTGTGCCTCATTGACCGCCTGCAAGATCGGATCATGAACAGATGCGGAACGAACCTTGAAGTGCTGGATGTCTTCGTTGGTGATCTTCTCATCGTACGACCCATTAGAGTTGTGAGACTTGGTAGACTTGTTTCTGAAAATTCCCATCTTATGTCTCCTGTTTCCTTTTCGCTACCTGAATTCAAATATAAAACAATTTGCTTTAATTTGTTTTTTGTTGTTGTTTTCAATTTTACTAGGATTGTCTCTTTGTTTTTATTTTTATTTTAAACTTTTTTTTTTCGTTTAATTTTAGAAAAACCTTTTTTTCTTTTGATCCTTTTGATAACGGCAGCAGTAGGCAGTGAAACAACGAAAATTCGAAAAAACGATCAAGCACACGCCCTGGTTAAGTATGTCTATTACTCCTTTGATTATAAATCGTTAAACACTTTGGAAATGGAATTCGAGATCACTTCGTAGGCGCTTTCTATCTCTTTCTTGCTGAATTCCACATTCATACAAATCTTGAGGTGTGGTATCAAGGGCGTGTTCTCTTGCTCGATTGAGTACATTGATCTTGTTATTAACACCCCCTCACACACACAGTTGTCGATGATTTTCTGCAATATTTGTTCTTCCTCATTCAGTTCCTTTATGAACTTGTCGCTTTGGCCTTTCTTGTTTTTGACCTCGATTATCGAGCCCTTGCCCGTGTACGAGTTGGGGAATTTGAACTTTTCTACTCTCAGCTCATCCTTGATCTGCAAGTGCAGAATTGGCGAGAGCTCATGTGATATTATTATGAAGAAACTGTTCACATTTGGGTCTTTTTTGACCAGCGAATTCAGGTAAATCGAATTTTCGTTCAGCTTCTTGGTCAGCTTCGATTCCTTCTTTGAATTCAACTCGTTGATCAAGGACAGTGACACTGACGACGCCTTGGCAACATAAGGTGGCAATGAGGCACTGAAACAGTACGCCAAGGATCCAATTCTCTGGTGGACCCCCATAACCTCGTCACCAACGCAAAAGGCTCCCGAGGAACCCAGTGAGTTAGCCATAGACCCAATCGTGATATCAATCTTGGTTCTTGGAATGTTGTAGTGCTCAGCAAGACCACGTCCTGTTTTGCCTAAAACACCCAGTGACAAAGATTCATCTAAAAACAGTCTGAATTTGTACTTCTCTTTAAGCTCCACTATCTTGCTTAAATCAGAGAAATCACCACTTTTCTCAAAAAGCCCTTCTGTCACAATGAATTTTCTTGAAATTGGCTTTTCGTTATAGAAGTAGTTCTCCTTCAAGTCAATCAGAATTTGTTCTAAATGTTCCAAATCATTATGATTGTAGTAATGAATATTAGCTCTTGAGATTTGTAATGCCTTTTGAATTGCCAAATTGATCCCTGCATCCACAACTATTGTGTCTCCTCTCTTGACAAAACTTGGTAACACTGATCCTGCTGTGGCAAAATCTTGCCCGTACAGAACTGCTGATTTGGTTTGAAAGAAATCCGCTAAATCATATTCTAGCTCGATATGAATATCTTGATTTCCATAGAAGTTAGGTGGACCACACGCACCAACACCGTTATTTCTTATAACTTGTGCTGCTCCTTCAATCACTTTCTCGTTCAATCCTAAATTCAGGAAATTATTTGAGGCTAGGTTGACTAATTCTTTGTTAGGATGATCAGCTAGATGAACTTTGGTCGAAATTGCGCTATGAACAACTGGAATCTTGGCTAATTTCCATCTTTCTTGCTCCCCAACTGCTGGAACCAAGGGCTCTGGTGCCCAGTCATCAACTAGTTCGTCAATTTCGTTGGCCCCTAAATTGACGAAATCTTTCTTTTTAACCTCATATTTCGAAGCTGTAAAGTATTTGAATGCAAAGATTAGCAGTAGAATCTCCAAAACTGTTCTGATAGGATCGTTCTTATGTGAAGATTTGATGTATCTCAGTAGAATTGCACCACCTGGAACAGTTTCAATCACTGAACCGATTGTCTCGAGATAAACAGATAATTTATCATTAACCGTGGCCAATATTTGTGGCATGGTGATATTTGCACTCGCCATCTTTTGTTCTTGCACCAATTCTCCTTCCCACTGAGCTGTTGTTTCCCTTCCTTCTGATTGATCCTTCTAGTATGTACTCAAAAGGAATTAATCGAAGAGTAAGTGTAAATACAGTAAAATAAATAATCGCGTTTTGTTTCTCCTATTTAAAAAAAACTGAGAATTTTCAACATCTAACATCAAGACACCAAAAATGATGAAACGGTTGATTGAATGAACAAGAAGAAAAATTTATGGGCTTTGAGTGATTCCAATATGACATTCAGTCAACAGGAAATGGAAAACACGATAACCCAAAAGTAAAACCCGGCCTAGGATCGTTTGTCGTTGCGATTTGGCGAATTTCACTGTTTTTACTCTTTCCCTTCCATGAGTGTGCCTACCATTAAAGTAAAGCTGGGTAGTTTTTTGTTAAAAGGAGCTGAAGTTTTGAGCATCATCATTAATCAGATTTGATCTAATGCTGTTCACTGATCAGCAGCCCACACCATAATCCACAACAATTGAATTATTTAAACCTTCAAATACAAAATCAAAAAATATTCCGTGATGAAATTCCCCATACTTGTGCCTGTGTCTTCCCCAATATAGCGGGTAAATATAAAAATACATTACTTGAGCTGTTGATGTTAGCTCAATTGAGCAAAACCTATCTACAAGGGCCTAGTCATTAAGTACTGTCGTACCATTGTCTTCGGGTTCATACTAGGGCTTGCACTAAATTTCAGGTGAATTTTAAAAGCTAATTATTTCACGATTGCGGCTATCAATGTTATTCGGATCCCAACTTCAACTTATTCCGATCTGAACTACTCCCGGTCTCCACATCGTTCATACCGACAACCGATGCTATCTAATTTGCGAAATTTCGCAAAATTATGGTTTTTCTTTGCGAAACACAACCTCGGAATTCATTCAACTGCACCCAAAATTCAAAATCACGAAAATTGCATCCCACCGCTTTTTAACAATATTTTTTTTTGGGTTTGTTTTACAAAAAATATACTTTTTATATAATATCAAAGTGGTGAAATTTATTAATTTAAAAATTGTTTAAAAATTATTTCAATATTCGAAAAGAATCATAAAAACATATAAATTATGTCTGCAGCATTCAGAAGATTCCTCAATTCAGAAACAGGTCCTAAGACTGTGCATTTCTGGGTACGTATGGCTCTGTTTTGACCATTTTATTAGCTTGCAAATGGTATTATCTGATATTATGTAATATCTCCAAGTTGTTATAATGCCATCACCTTTGTACTGAAAAAGCAAATATACTAACATTTTGGATTCAGGCACCAGCACTAAAAGTATGATATTAGCACACTAAGTTGTTTATCGTGTTTGATAGTACGCTAGTACTACTACTTTCACTTTAGATAACCAACAAGAAAAACATGAAATAAAGGTACTAACAATTTTATAGTGGGGTCTAGTTTTTGCCGGTATAAGTGATATTAACAGACCGATTGACAAAGTTTCTGGAACACAAAATTTATCGTTATTAGCAACAGGTGTTTTGTGGACAAGATGGTCGTTCGTCATTAAACCAAAGAATTACTTGCTTGCTTCAGTTAATTTCTTCTTAGCATTAACTTCTGGTTACCAGATTGCAAGATTAGCAAATGGTAGATACAAGGAAGGAGATTCAGCTGGTGAAATCATCAGCTATATATTTAATGGACCTAAGAAGTCTGAGGAGACTGCCGCATCTACTGCTGCTGCTTCTGTCCCGGCTGCAATCGAAGGAGCCAAAAAATAGTTTTCAATATTCTACACTAAATAAATGAAATAAAATAAATTTACAGTAGCTTATATTCCCTCAGATTTATTGAATTCTTCAACTTTGATAATCTCAAGATTGATGCTCTCTTTCAAGAATTTGTCCAAATCGCTGTCGTGTTTTTTCCATTTATTAAATTCTTTCTCGTAATTTGAGACTTGTGGTTGTAACAAATCGTTGTTTATAAACGTCAAACTTGCTCTTTTCCGTTTTTCAATTTCGAGTATTTCGATAATGTCTTCTTTTTTCATATCTGAGTTGATCTCAACTCCTTCAATCTCTTTTATGTCGCTTATTTTGCTTTCTATTGCCTTCAATTTATCGAATTTTTTTTCATATTCAATAATTTGGTCAATGTTTGTGTTCTTTAGTTCAAATGTCTTCTTATGCAGATCTTGTAATTCCTCACTTTTAGTGTCATATATCGCTTGATAAGACTTCTCAAGCTCGTACAGCCTTGCACTTTTAACCTGTAAATCCAAAGGCTTACTATTTAGTTCATTGAGAATCGCAATTATTTCATCTTTTGTATCTGCTGTCACTTCACTTATGGCCTCAAACTTTGTCAAGGTGTCCAAAACTCTATTCCCATTTTCAAACAAATCTTCTAAAAGCTCATTTTGTTCTTGCAAAAGCTCCAAGTAGTTGTTTTCTTCAGACATGGTCGTTTTATCATGTTACATAAACTGAAAATAATTTTTGAAAAATAGATACTGTGAAATTCCAGTTTTATAAACAAATAAACAATGAACCAGGATCTACAGGAACTGCAACTGTGCCTCCAGGAATCTGCCATAATATTAACAGACTTTTGCCTATATCACGGTGCCAAATGGTCGGCTGAAGCACTAAACTCAATTGCACGGGATCAGCCTCCAACAGATAGCAGTATCAATAACAAAAACAGTAACAAGCATTTCAGAAACAGATTTAAATATTCAGATAAATCAAAATCAGAATCTAATGTGTTTCTCCTAGCCAAAACCTACTTTAATACTAAAGAGTTTGACAGATGTGCTTTCATACTTAAAAGTTGCACGTCACCGGAATCAATATTTTTGAAACTATATGCCACTTATCTTAGCGGAGAAAAGAAACGCGAGGAAGAGAGCGAGGGCGTATTAGGACAAAATGATACACAATCTACAAATGATGCCGTACCACAAATACTAAAAGAGCTAGCAGTGATAATGGACTTTAATGACTATTCAAATAATCCATTTTTGAACTACTTATATGGAATTATTTTGCTTAAACAGAAATCAATTGAATCAGCGATTGAATACCTTGTCAAATCTATAATGCTATATCCCTTTAACTGGAGTTGCTGGAAAGAGCTGATTTTAAATTTATCCAACTATGATGAAGCCATGTTGATCATCTCAAAATTATTGAACTACTTCAAAGATGATTTCCCATCCCTGGTTATTTTGAATATTGCCAATGTTGTTACAAACCAAGAGTTCTTTAAGCAAGATCCAGAGTTATATTCAGAGTTAGACGAGTTACTCAAGGTATTCCCAACCTTTTCATTTTTGAAGACTCAAAAGGCTTTAATCTCATACCACGCATTAGAATACAACGAGGCCGAAGAATTGTTTGACGAAATATTACAATCAGACCCTTTTAGGTTAGATGATATGGATATATACTCCAACATTTTGTACGTTATGGAGAAGAAGTCAAAGCTAGCATTTTTATCTCAACTCTCAACAGCAATTGATAAGTTCAGACCAGAAACCTGTTGCATAATTGCAAATTACTACTCATTAAAGTTCCAACACGAGAAAGCAATCATGTACTATAGACGAGCATTGACTCTCAATAGAAATTGCTTATCTGCATGGACACTTATGGGCCATGAATTTGTTGAGTTGAAAAACTCGCACGCCGCAATCGAGTCCTACAGACGTGCTGTTGACTCGAATTCGAAAGATTTCAAAGCTTGGTATGGTCTAGGACAGGCTTATGAGGTTTTAGATATGCACTTATATTCGATGTACTATTACCAAAAGGCATGTTCCTTAAAGCCAATGGATAAAAGAATATGGCAGGCATTGGGAAACTGCTATCAAAAGCTAGATAAATTGAATGAATCAATCAAATCATACCTAAAAGCATTGAAGCTAAGCGAATTTAATGATTTGGTCATCCTTTTCAAGTTAGCGAAATTATATGAGTTAACCAATGATAATACAAAAGTTTATGAATTTATGAAATTGTGTTACCTAGAAGAAGTGAATAATGGTATAAAGAATGATGAAACTGCAAAGGCAAGACTTTGGTTGGCTCAATATGAACTGAAACTGAAAAACTTTGAAGAAGCTTACAAATACGCCGTGGATTTGAATCACGGAACGGCCAGTGAGATTGAGGAAGCTAGAAATATTGCAAGAATATCAAGAGGAAAGGCAAGAGGAAGAGTTTAAAGGGTCTTGTATTATGCAGCTGAAGAATTAATAAATAATCATCGAGATGTTGGGGTGTTTCTTAATAGTGATAATATTTTTTTTTAAAAAAAAATAAATAAATAAAAACAAATTAAATAGAATAGTTTGAGTAAAAGCATGTCGAAATTGCCACCACCACCTGGCTGGCAACCACCACCACCACCACCACCACCACCACCACCACCACCACCA